>PVJC01011919.1:0-40705 GCA_004026665.1 Murina feae | reverse complement strand
ATAGCCATTGCAATAGTATTAACTACATTCCCTATGCTGTACTTACATCTCCATGACTGTTCTGCCATTCGTATTTCTTAATTCCTTAACCTTTTACCCATCCCCTAACACACCTCCCCTCTGGCAACCAACAATCTACCCTCTTGAGTCTGTTTCTATTTTGTTTGTTCATTTATTTTGTTCTCAGGATTCCACATATGTATTTGTCTCGCTCTGACTGACTTATTTCCCTTAACATAATATCATCTAGGCCAATCCAAGCTGTCACAAATGGTAGGCTTTTGTTACTTCCTATGGCAGAGTAATATTCCACTCAATATATGTACCAAGTTTTCTAGTCCACTCATCTATTGATGGGCAATTGGGTTGCTTCCATATCTTAGCTATGGTAAATAAAGCTATAATGAACAAAGTTGAGATCTGAGATGTAATAAAATATTTAAAGATAGCCAAATTTATAAACTATTAAAACCAAACTAAGAAAAACATTCTTAAGAAATTATAACCAAATGTCTGTACAATGTCATATTCACAATAACTAGGGCATAGTAAAAATTAATCAAGGATGCGGAACCAGAAAAAAAATGTTACTAATTCTTAAAGAAAACATTATCAACAGATAATTGAGATTGTCCAGATGTTGGAATAATCATACAAGTACTTTAAAGTAGCTAGCATCTATCTATGTATTCAATTTGATGAAGGAGAAACACTCATAACCTATAAAAATCAGAAAATCTCATGAGAAAAAAGTAAAAGGATGAAACAAAAACTATAATAATTTCCAGAAAAGTGCCATATATAACTAAATGATTCTTTGGATAACAAGAATGAAGGTGATGGAAGACAGGAATCAATAATCTAGAAGATAGATCAATAGAAATAAAGCAGTCTGAAGAAGACCAAGAAACGTTTTGGGGAAAAATAAATAAGTAGAGTTTTAGGAACCTGTGGGATATATCAAAAGCATAAACTACATGTAATTTCAGTGCAAGACAAACTGGCAAAAGAAAACAGAAGAGAAAAAAATGTTTTTGAAGAAATAATGTTCAAAAACGACCTAAATGTGTGCAAGACATCATTTTATACAAACACAAGGCTTAGGAAAAACCAAGTTGGAATAAAAAGAAAAAAACAACAACAACAACAAAAAACAAACACTACAGGCACAACCTAGATCTAATGGTAATTACACAACACGGCATGTGATAATGTCAGAATACATTTTCTTTTTGAATGCTCGAATCTTCACCACGAGGAACCATAATATGTACCACACAAAGTCGGAATAGATTTAACAGAATTGAAATCATATGGAATAAATTATCTGATCACATGCAATTAGATATAAAAGTACCACAACAATCGAGAAAACTTGTAAATATTTTCAACAACACACTTTGCAATAAACCATTAAAGAAAGAAAAAAGTCCAAGGAGAAATTATAGAATAGTTTGAACTGAACGATCTTAGGAAACACAGCCTCTAAACACTGGGAGAGGGAACCAAAAGAACGATCACAGGGGAAACTGTACTTTCAAGCGTTCAGATTTTCTTTTCGAAAAAAAAGAAATTCTAAAATAAATTAGCTAAGATTACAGATTAAAACAGAACTTTAAAAAACAACAGGGCAAAGTAAACTAAAAGTATGTGGAAATTAGAAAAAGTACAGGTAAAAGGAGATAGCCATAGAGGACCAACGGAGAAAATTATCGACGTGGAAACCCATCCTTTTAACTCAGTTTCAGATGTAGCAGCCCGGCTGCAGAAGGTTCTGTCCTCCCTGCCCACCCGACCCCATCTTAACTCCCACCCCACCCTCACCTCCATCCCCACCCGACCTCCACCAAAAAAGAAGGAAAAAAGCCGTTTAACGGCGCTGCTTACTGTGGACCAGCGAGGGGTGGGCAGCGCTGGAGCCTCCGCTGTGCGGCCGCAGGCCCCTCAGCAAGGGACCCCTCCGCGGGGATGGGGCCGGCAGTGATGGCCTGGAGGCTGCGGGCCCTGGAGGCACAGTCCGCGGGCAGCACCCCGACAGGTGAGCGGCCGGAAGCACCGCCATGGCAGCTGGGCCGGGTGGGCCTCGCTCAGGAGGACGGTCAGGCCTCCGAGGGGCTCGCGCGGGGCCGAGGCGGGCGCTCTGGGGACGGGAATGAAGCGTGTCTTCCGGGGCCTGGGCTCCCCTGTTCGGGTCACGGGGGTGGAGGCAGGTGGCGAGTCAGGAAGCCGGAGCGCAGGGCGTGAACACAGGGCCTGAGCGTGTCCGCTCCCGGCCTCATGACGGGGATGCGCAGGGACCGAGGCCCCGGGGCGGATGTCGCCTCTCAGGGGCCGGCGGGGCGGGCAGCAGGGCTGTTCCTGGGGCTGAGCCGAGTCCCGGGGGCGCTGCGGCCCTGAGGCTCCTCCGAAGCCCCTGAGGCTCCAGCCGCAGGACCGGAAGTGGCTCCTGGCGCGTTTCCTCGGCGGCCCCACCTGAGCCCCGGCGGATCCACCTGAGCCTCGGCGGCCCCACCTGAGCCCCCGCGGCCCCACCTGAGCCCCGGCGGCCCCACCTGAGCCCCCGCGGATCCACCTGAGCCCCCGCGGCCCCACCTGAGCCTCGGCGGCCCCACCTGAGCCCCCGCGGCCTGGCCTCCTCCTGCGCTCCCAGTGGGCCAGGTCTGCGGGAGGCCTCCTGCGCTGGTTTGTTCCGAGGCCCGTGGAAACCACCGGGGACCGGTTTCCCGAACGATGGGCTGGGGAATGTTCCAGATGCTGTTGTCCTCCTCCCAGCAGGAGGGGAGCTTAATGTCCAGGTTTCTGTAGAGCATTGGTTCTCAACCTTCTGACCCTTTAAATACAGTCCCTCATGTTGTGACCCGACCATAAAATCATTTTCGTTGCTACTTCATAACTGTAATGTTGCTGCTGTTATGAATCGTAATGTAATTATCTGATACGCAGGATGGTCTTAGGCGACCCCTGTGAAAGGGTCGTTGGACTGCCAAAGGGGTCGTGACCCACAGGTTGAGAACCGCTGCTGTAGTGGCTGCATCTGCTGCAGGAGCTGCTGCAAGAGCATGGAGCCTCCTTCTTGCTGGTGGATGGTGGCCAAGTTCCAGCGCGCACTCTGACTGCAGATCTCGGATCTCCCTTCCCTCTCCCTCTCCCTCTTCCCCTCCTCCTATCCTGCTTGGAATGGTACTACCAATTTGGAGATATGCCTAAGCAATTTCATTACGAGTTCATTTTCACTCATCATGAAATGCAGGCATTGCTTTCCTAGGTATTTACCCCAAAGAAATAAAATCGGATGCCCAAAGAACCATTCAAGAATCTTCTTAGTCGCTTTACTCATCCTAGTGAAAAACTGACACTACAAGTGTTCATGAGCAGGTGAATGGCTAAGCAAAATGTGGACTATCCATGCAAAAGAATGCTACTCAGTAATAAAGATAAACATGCCACTGTTCCGAAAAGCTAACATGATGCATCTTAAAATCATTGTGCTGATGACAGTCAGAAGTAAAAGTACCTATGATGGATGATTCTATACATATATTAGAAAAAGAAACCCAATCTACAGTGATAGTAAACAGTGTGAAAAGGATTGCGGAGTGGTACAAATAAATGATTAGTGATGGAAATATTCTGTGTCTTTCTTGAAGCAGTGGTTTTATAAGTATGTACATAATCAAAAATGCATAAAATTGCACATTTTAAGAGTTTCATTCCTTTCCTTCCTCCTTATGGGATAAATCTATTGTAAGTCAAATATGTCAACATACTACTAAATTGTTTCCCCACCTCTCTGGATACAGAGGACTTGTCATTGTAACCCCTACAAATATGTATGTGAAGATATAGGATAATCAAACTGTTTAAAGTATGTTTTATTTAGAAAGAAACATAACATTAGGGTTGTTAACAAAGATACAAGTGTTAGTATAAATATTTTTAATATATTTTATTTCTATACTTTGCACCCTACATTTTAAAAGTTAGTTTTATAGAGCATAAATTCAAATTACAATTTAAAATTACAATAATAAAAAATAAAATAATGATGTTCATTTCCTCATCAGTCAAAGATAAGCACTGTCAATATTTTAGTACATGTTTTCTCACAGTTTTCCTTCTATATTTTTTAACAAGGAAACTGCTTTGATTATAAAATAATATGTAGTTTATGGTAAGTAAATTGAATATGCATACCATTGTGAGGAGGAAAATAAAAATCACCTAAAACCTCTTTATACTGATAACCATCAGCAACAGTTTGGGGACCATTCATTCAGACATCTTTTTTATTCATATATATATGTAATTTTTCATAAATTGAATTATGGTATTCATAATACATTTTTTAATAGATACCTCTTTTTAAAATGCATTATTTATCTTCATACAAAGAAGGTCACAAATACTTTATTTAATAAAAATGACTGTTATTAAAATGTTAGATGAGCATCGGCCTTTCCCAGACTGAGAGTAATTGGAAATATTATTCATGCAAAATAAAAAGTTCTTCAGTTTATGTAATATGACTAACGTTACACAATAAATTTGTGTAGCTCAGATTGATAAGTTACAACAAGAAGATTATGAAAAACCAATGTCTTGAAATCATCAGGAAAAACATTGGAGTGAGGGGGAAAAAAATCTAACAATCTTAACTAATAAAAGCGTAATATTGAAATTAACCGTTTCTCTGGGACGGGGTAAGCCACGCCCACCGAGCCCGTAGTACATATATAATGACCAATTTCTACACAGATAGTAGATAGCCAATGCTAAAAAAAAGTTGACTCTATAAGTCAACATTTTCCTGCAGGCTATTAGCTGGAGCTCACCCTCAGATCCTAGACACTGCCCTTGGATTCTAGTCACATGGTTCTCTCAAAACCTGGCAGGCTGTTTATTCAAGTCCAGCAGGAGACTCTCATTTCAGTTCTCCTTGAGTCTTTTCATAGCTGACCTATAGATTATCTTTTAAAGGATGAGGTTGGGCACATACAGGATAATACCACTTTTGATTAATCTAAAGTCAATATATTGGACACTTTATATCTATAAAATCCCTACACCTTTGCCACATAAGGTTACCAACGGACAGGAGCAATGTCCCATAATATTCCCAGTTCCCTCCCAAAGTTAAGAAAAGGAGATTATGCAGAATTTGGACATAAGGGGATGAAACTTTTAATGTTCTATTTAGAATTATACTTACCTCATTGGAGAAACAGGGGAAAGGAAGCCTACCACTACGTATTGGAAATAAATTCTGGATTTATTTCCATAATTTGGAAATTGGAAATAAATGATTTGAGGTCAGATCCTAAAAGGTGTAAAAGTTTAAGAGGAAACAAAGTTTAGTTTTTGATAAATGTGAGATTCTAAAGTTATTTTATTAATTTAACCTACATATAGTATGTTAATAGAAAAGTTGATACTATACCAACTAAATTCAGGAAGAATAAATAAATATGTAAAATCTCTATCAACAAAGTGCAAAAATTACTTTAAAAATCCTCTCTTTCTACCTTATTATTTGTAAATACCAAAATCTGTGGGCCTGAATACTGGTCTGTCACTGTCATATCATGTGACTCTAGCCAAAATCTTAACCTTTCTGTACCAAGAGACACAGATTTTTTTTTCCTGGAAAATAGTCAATAATTACATTACCTACCAAATAGCACTATTTGCAGAATTAAATAAGTTAATTATATAAATTACTTGGAAAAGGTAGTTGCTACTTAAGTGACACATAAACACTTACCATCTTTTAAAGCTTATAAAATCCCAGTATGTTGGTTCTGGGGCCTCATAGGAGGGACTCCATATCAAATAATTTCAGTATTGTAAGGAAGGAGAAAACCAGAAGCTGAAGCTATAGGATCCAGTGAGGGAAAAAATAAATATTGAATTCACATGAATGTAGCTTTTAATCCAGGCTTCTGGAACTTGCTTCCTGGGCTGAACACTAGGGACAGCAACCCACTTACTAAGGATAAACCCCAAGTCCTGGATGCCCCCAGCCTCCACCCACATAGTAGGACAGCAGCAGGCTCAATGAATCAAATGAATATGAACTTCATCTGTGGAAATTCTTTTATTATTTGTTTTGTTTGGGAGCTTATTTTGGTGTTTGCTTTCCCTTTGGTATGTTAAGCCATAAAAAAAAACAAAACGTGGATCAAAACTTTCCTGAAAATTATTTTATCAAGAGAAAGCAAGTCACTTTCTCCCTGCCACCCTTGGCCCTCTTCATGTTTTTAAAATAAATTTTTAAAAAGAAAAAAAAAAGTGTGGAATTACTAATGTTCCTAAATGGCAAGACATATCAACTTCACGTGGTTATTGTGTAGAAGATGACATGATTCAGGCAAAGTACCTTGCCTAGCACTCAGAAAATGTTTTTGTTCCTTTCATAATATTTTTAAAGAACTTATTTTCTAAGTCATTCTTTCTAATTACTATATTGCTAACACCAAGCAAATTTGAAAAACTCACCTTTCCCTAAATCTCAAATATAGCTGTGCACTGCTTATTAAGTAACTCACTTCCGTCATGAAGGTACTTTCTGATTCTTTTGCACTGCTATTTCTTCAAATTATTAATAGGCTTTGAAGATATATTTCACCTCATTTAAGAGATTTCACTCTCAGAGGCTCTGCTGCTCACCCCAACGGCATTTTCTCCCCACAGTCAATTGATTCATTGCACAGTTGTTACAGTTCATTAAAAGAATGAGGAATGCTGATAATTCAGCAGATGAAATTCATTGGCCTTTGTGGCTCAGCTACCACTGTGCATTTTGTCCTGTGGAATGAGGCAGCATGATATGGAAGAGCAAAGAAAAAATGGTGCTTGCTGTAAGCCTTTAGGTTTTAAAATCAAATGATTAAATATCCCCAAGAGCTTTGAATTGTTGGTTGTTGTTGTTTTGTTTTTTGTTTTTGTTTTTTTTTTCTTTCAAAGCTACTTTGACCATTGCTGTTGTACAGTAAGAGATATTCACCATGAGCCAATGTGAGTTGTTTTGATTTTTTTTTCTGGCAACACTGATTTGCATAGGGGTAGCAACGATGAAATTTTAATACAAGGAAAGACCATATAAATACAAAAAAGATCATTCAATACGGCATTATAGTATAGAGAAAATTGTCCGTGATAGTAATTATTTATGTGCGCTAGATAGTACATTAAGTACTCACAGTTTAGTCAACAAACAGACATGGGATGTGAGGAAAGAAACATAGGAAGTGTTACAGGACAGTGGGAATCTGAACAAATTTTGGGACAAGTGGAATAGGGAAACTGAGGCAGGAAAATTAAACAAAGCAAAGATTTGCAGCCTGCTTGTAGCAGGACCTTATATTAAGAACGAAGGAC
Source organism: Murina feae (assembly GCA_004026665.1). Lineage (NCBI taxonomy): Eukaryota > Metazoa > Chordata > Mammalia > Chiroptera > Vespertilionidae > Murina > Murina feae. The sequence continues at coordinate 33,328 of PVJC01011919.1, read as the reverse complement.
TAAAACCTCTCCTTCTCATAAAAGAATGCAGGAGAGGAGGGGGGAGGGAAGAGGGAGAGGATGAGGAGGAATCCTAATTCGATTTTTCACTAACCAGGGACTACTTGGTGCAAGTCGTCCTGGAGCTGTGGAACCAGCAGGGAGGAAGCGGAAAGACGAGGGCCGCCTAGCTCATCCACTGTTTAGACAGTGCAGTGAAGCCAGCAGTCTTGGATTTGTCAAGATAAAATTGCCAGGTGCTTCTCATAAATTGTGGCAAGGTCATAACAAACAAGAGGGGAGGCCTCCAGAGTACATCTGTACCAGGATATCTAGAAGAGAAATGAAAAATACACACAAAGAAAACCTACAGACAGGAGTGTATGTATGTATATAAGCAGAACCCTCCAACCCCCTTGCTCTTCAGATTAGCAGAGAGCTCATCTGTGCTCCATAAGCCAGATGTATAGATTTGCTTGCCTTGCTTCTTTTAAAAAAAATGTGCATGCTTCAATTTTTAAAATAAATTCACTTCCTTTAATTTTTAAATAAGTTCACAGTAACACAATGCAATTACTATGTGGAGTCACTCCTTTGCATTCATTCCTACCAGCTTGACAAGAATCGGGGTGGGGGCAGCCCTCTCCGTCTGACTCAGGGGGCTCTCTGAGAACACCTCTCTGCTGCCATAAAGGTGCCTGTCACAGCAGCATTACAACGTGATAATTGTCAGCCTTGCTGCCACAATGACTAGGAGCAGTGAGGGATACGGTTGATCAAAAGGTTCATGCCTTATACACACAGGAGTTGTTTAATTAAACTAGAAAGATGAATGAGTCTTCGAAGAGCAAGGAGGAGTTCGTCTCCTCATACCTACCGGCCAAAGTTCAACCCCACGGGAGCTGATTTTCCTCCTATTCTGAATTCCATCTGTCTCATTTGCTACTTTCATAAATTAAATAAACGATTAGGAAGTGTGTACAACTATTCCTAATAACAAAGTTTTTTTTAAAAAACACACACACACGCTTTAAATCTCCCTCCGTTGCTGTGTCCTACGAATCTTTTTAAAATGTGTTTTGCAGGTAATCTAATTTAGCAAGTCTGAAAGAAGTACATGGACTGTTATAGATTTGTTCCATGGCTTGACTATGCCCTCAGACAAAAGCTTTATTATGCACTATAAGGGGCAGAAATTTTCTTTTATTAGGCTTACAAATTGTTCTTTCACCATTATGAAGATTTGTATTTTATGAACAGGGAAGAGTCCAGACTGCTATAAAACTGAGATTGAGATATCTCCCTGCAGTTGTATATATTTCTCTGACACAGGATATTGGCATCTGTAGTTCTCCATGTAGGCATTGTAGGGCCGGACTTTTCTGATTGCATTTGGGCACATATACAACCTCTCAGATTTTGAACCTTCAAGTACCACCTGAGATCCAGTGTTAAACCTGCCACATTGAGAGCCCTGCCATCAGTTTTTGCCTTGTGCTTGCCTGTAAAGCGTGATGTGTTACCAAGTATGCAACACAAAGGAATGGCCTACAGGGCTTAGCATGTTTATTCTTCCCCATTAGAAAATGGAAATATATATTTTATTAGCTTGATGACACAAACATCACAAGAAGGAATCAAGTAACCAGACATTTATTGTGCATTTCTTTTTTTATTATTTAATATATATTTTTATTGATTTCAGAGAGGAAGGGAGAGGGAGAGACATATAGAAACATCAATGATGAGAGAGCATCATGGATCGGCCTCCTGCAAGTCCCCCACTGGGGGTCGAGACCTGGGACCTTTCAGTTCGCAAGCCGATGCTCTATCCACTGAGCCAAACCGACTAGGGCTTATTGTGCTTTCCTTTTGAGCATATTGTTTGAGCAACAGCAGTATTTCAAAATCAATGGCAATTTACAAAATTTAGTTTTAATATGCATCATTCCCCAGAGCCAAATTTTAATTTAAGCTTTCTAGTGAGTTACATATTTGATGTTTTTGCAGATTACACTGTGGACTTAAAGTATAAAAATTCACAAGACAACCTCAGAGTTTTCATTAGAAACAGCATGTCCAAAATCATTACTCTACCTGCAGGCTCCTTAGTTGATAGACACAGAAATCTAATGGAGACCTAGTAATTCATTTTATTTGTCCTTGCTGCTACATATACCTTCTCAAGAGGAAAGACCATATATTTTCTTGAGGACAGATTATAACCCTGTTTCCCAAGTTCCTTTTTTCTAATCTGAGCTTGAACCTACCATGGAGTTGTGCAATCAGCATACTAAAACTAATCATGACCTATATGCAGGGCATACAAGTTTGAAACCAATTGCCTGAGGTTTCTATGGCTACTGCCACAAGTCTGCAAATTCATTTGCTACTTTTAAAAACAGTAACCTGAAGAAAATGTAATAATTGTGAGATACCAAAAAGGCAGCATATGAATGCTAAAATATTGTATTTCTTTCTCTGAAAAAAGGTTACATAAAGATGTCCATGATGTGCCTTAAGGTATGTGCGCTTTTACGTATGTATTCTATTAGCAATAAAAAATGTATTTAAAAACAGACTCACCTTATGATAATTTCATGAAGTTAAACCAATTTCCTGAGGATTTCTTAACTGCAACCATCATGCCTACATCTCGATTTCCTTAGGTTAAACAACAACATCAAAAACAAACATAGCTTAGCTAGTTTGGGGAGCATAGAATGTGCTCGTGAGAATACTAATAGTTGTATTTTTATTCCAAGAAGCTGATTTTTGCAAAACTGTTGTTGTCTATTTTACCCATATGACACTGCAGCACCTAGTGAATGAAATTTTGATTTAAGTTGTCAATGGTATTATGTTAAACCATCATGTCTTATGTTTACTAACATTTGGATATATGGCTTTAGAGCTCAGGATCTGGACTATTACTATTCAAATGTTTATGATAGTTAATACAATGAGAATATATGAGGTTGTGGAGAGAGAGAGAGAGAGAGAGAGAGAGAGAGAGAGAGAGAGAGAGAGAGAATGGACTGAGAAGAAAAAGGGTCCAAGTATACAACTATAAGAAGTACCAAGATTTAAAGGGCAGTTAGGGGGAAATGATCCAGCAGAAATAGTAAGGAAGGAGAAGTATCTGAGTAGGTAAACCACAGTAATATGTCATCAAAGTCCAGTGATGACGATCCATGCTGGGAGAAGACCAAAAGTCTAAAATGAGGCAAATGTAAACATTTCAAGTTGCTGCCCTTGAGCACGCCTACAAGCTAAAAGGAAGGAGGTAGTAATGTGAGACTGGAAACCCATAACCCAGATATGGGATAAACACTTTAATCAAAGGTACATCTCAGTTAGTAGCCACTAAATGCCATATATTTTTGTTGTTGTTCAGTGTGATTTTTATCCTGATACCAGAGGAGATAAGTTGATCACTATTTTACAGATTACTACACCAAAACATCATCTTGAGGTAACTGGAATGTATTATGCAGTTTTCCACACATCTATAATAGTATCATTCCATGTTAACTTGTCTGCTGTTAATCATGGGAAGTTTCCAGGAATCTTTTAATTTTATTCTGTCTAATGTTTAACATGATCTATAATAATAAAAGCATACTATGCTAATTAGGCCGGACATCCTTCCAGATGACCTTCCAGATGAAGCCAGGACTGTGAGGGCCAAGGCAAGCCATTAAAGCTGTGACTAAGTGAGGCCCTGGTCCCAGGTGCCAGAGGGACGCCAGTGCCGGCTGTCGGGGGAAGGAAAAACCACTCCTGCACGAATTTTGTGCATCAGGCCTCTACTATTTTTATACTATTTCTACTTTTTTGCATATGTTGATGGAATTGTTAAATAGGCTTTGGCTATGATCGGCACCATTATATTTACCTGTTTTTATGTCTCATGAACCCTAAATATGCATATAAAATTATTCAAATTAAATATTTCATTGAAACATTTCAGAATAAACTTGTGAGCACTTACGACAAGAGATCTAACACAAGTAAATATGACTTCATGAACAATGGGGGGTGTATAGAGTCCTAAAAGTCTTCCAAAAGAAACTTTCTAAAGTTCCAGCGTCAATTTAGTTATTTATATTCATGAAAATGGATTGATATAACAGGCAAGAAGGGAAAGCAAATTTATAAAGGAGATACGTTAATCCATATACCAGAAAATGGAACCGTACAGTAACTTTGCAAGGACCACTGTGTGGTGGCTAATCACAGAACAGGATTTCATTTTTGTAAATGCTTTTAGAGCCTAGTTTTATTTACAATGTTCTCTTAAATGGCTCTAATTTTAAAATTTCTTGTCTCTTTGCACCTGAGCCAGTAGCTCTTTCTTTCCTTACTTGTAAGTTTTAAGGCCTCTTTCTTTCCTTACTTGTAAGTTTTAAGGCCTTTATTTTTATGGCTATGGGCAGAATTCCATTTGTCTAAACTGAATCAAAAAGTGCAGGAGCTAAAGAAATCCATTTATAAAAATTGAAAGAGCAAGTGCAGGGGCTAATACAAATATATGGTATAATTGAATTTTAAGACAGAAATATAAAGCTTGTAATAGTTTCCTTTGTACTGATTATGTCACTATCTAAAAATTATTTATTATCTTCCCTTTGCCAACCTGGGAATGTTAAACAGGTCTTCCAGCCTCATCTCTCATCAAGTCCTCTGGGACCCCATACTTAGATCATACTGAACTATCTGCAATTCTCCAAATGCCCCAGATCATTCCAAACCTCTATAAATTTGCATATTTAAAACCTTTCTGTATATTAGCTCTTTCTTGTACCTGAAATGCTTTCTCTCCTCATCTAATTATTCATCGTTCTTTCTAAGCCTGTTCTTTAGTGACCTTCCTCATAACTCTTCTTACACAGAATTGTCCCCTCCTCCATTGTTCCCAAAATTACACTGATACCGGTCTTAAGCTCAGTCTCTTTTACATACATTCTACTACATCTGTTTAAATCCTCTCTCCCTGTAATGCAGTGAGCACTTTGAAAACAAGGTTGTGATTGGTTCACCTTAGCATCCTTTGGACCTTGTAGAATTCTGAATACCATTAAAACATCTTGTGGAATGAAGAAGCCAGAAATAGACTCATATAAATACACTCAAGCGATTTTTTACAAATTCAAAAACAATGTAATGGAGCTTAAACTACAGTTTATTCAACAAGTATATATTCTTGCATCTTATTTTTAATTTTTTTCATCAAAATGGCTTTAAAAATTCATCTGTGTTATTATGTGTACCTATAATTATTTAATTGCTCTTACTGTATAATATTCACTATATGAATATATCAAAATGTATACATTCATTCTATTGTTGATTGCATTCAAATTGCTTCCACTTTTAAACTATAACATCTAGATTCTATGAACATTTTAATTCTTCTCTCTCAGTATATGTAACATAAACTATTCCTGGATAACTGAGAATAAAATTATTCAGCCATAGGTTATAAATATGTTTCATATTAATAGAAAATGCTGTACTAATGGCATAGAGGCTCAATTTAGATCAACCTCTCACAAATGAAAACTAATTAAGTAGTAAAAACAACAGCAACACCCTAGTTGGTTTGGCTCAATAGATAAGAGTGTCGGCCTGAGGAACAAAGGGTCCTGGGTTCAATTCTCATCAAGGGCATGTACCTTGTTTGCAGGCTCCTCACAGACCCAAGATTCCCTCCTTTCAGGGGATCTATTTTGTCTAGAAATATATAATTTTTCTTATATTATTCCATAGAGATTTTGGAATGAGAATCTGAGAATGTTTACTTAATTATAACACTAACGAGAGAGAAAAGTACTGTGTATATTTGTGTGTGCAAGTTGGGGGGAAGGTGGAGAGAAAGAAAGGAAGAGGAAGAGAATGGAGGGAGAAACGAAGGGGGAGAGAACACCAAATTGCTCTGTAAGTAAGAGTTTGAGGAGATCTTGGTAGAGGGAAGAGGAAGGTGATAAGAGAACAATATTTATTTCAACCTGAGCCATTGCATGGAACTCAGAATCCAGCTTTGGGCAGGAATCTGTGAGCGGGCAGCAGTGTTTACTTGGCCAGACTAAGATTTCATCCCTTTGGCATGTACTTCTCCACCTTCTCATAACAGCACTCAATTAAAACTGATGCAGTGAGCAAAGGCTCCACGGAAGGAATCTGCAACAATTAGTGTAGAAACTTCTATTCTGACCCAGGCAATTGACTTAATGCAGGCACCTGGGAGAGGTCGCTGGCCATCCTGGTAACTGAAATCATATGCCTCACCTAGCAACTAAACTCATGGGAATTTAATTACTCAATACTATTACATACTGACAGCATACTCATTATTGAAAGATTGATTATTATTATTATGCAAACATTTCCATTATTAATTTATTAAAAACTTGGGCATACTTCCCAGACTAGTATTGAATCCTCCACTTCTTGTCACTTCATTACCTTTTCAGTTGAGTATATTTAACTTCTTGAGGTTGTTATTTTGATTCATCATTCTTTCACATGATTAAGCCATTAAAATTCATTCAGGAAATGGGCTTTTTTTTTTTCAGATACAAAAGCAGCATGATAATAATAAAATACAGAATAGTTGCCAGTTCTACTCTGACAACTCAGATTGCAGTCTTTTACTTGTTTGCTCATAGACATTTATATGACCCCAAACACAATAATTTGCCATAATAGGATGCCTGTTAAAATGTGAGTCATAAGGCCTTGCTATAAACATTTGTTGAGTGGATGGGTGCATGAGGAAAATGAACTCTAAGGTGCTTATTTGTCTAATATTTTAAACTTGAGGAGATGACATTGAACTTACATACTCATTGTCTAAAGGAAAAATTGTTTGCCTTCAAGCAAACATCAATAAATACCTTATTTTAAAAAGTCAATAGAACTTTTATGAACATTTCACCCCACTTTATATTTGTGTGGGTAATATGAAGAAAATGTTTTCCTTTACCAATAAACTTCCTATCTCAGCATTATTCATTCGAAACAGTAAATACACAGGGCAAGTTCCAGCCACAGTAGCTCATTAGTGAAGTGTTTTTAAATAACACAGAAAAAGTTGCTTTTCAATTGTTCCACATATGAGGGGCTGTTTCATCCATACCTATGGATTCAGGATGACATTTTTGGAGTTTAATATTGTTGAGGTTGAAATAGCACTGTACATTCAGGGAATATTACCAAATCTGCCTTTTTCTTGCCTCTACTTTATATCATCAGTTGTTTTTTTTTTTTTAAAAAAATCTTTATTGCTGAAAGTATTACATATGTACCCTTTTTTATTCCCGTTGACCTGCTTCAGCCCACCACTCTGTCCCCCGCGCCCCCACCCCAGGCCTTCACCACCCTATTGTCTGAGTCCATGGGTTGTGCATATATGCATACAAGGTCTTTGGTTGATGACCTCCCACCCACACCTTCCCTCTGAGATTCTGTACTCTGTTCCATGTTTTCATGTCCCTGGATCCAATCTGTTCATCAGTTTATTTTGTTAATTAGTTTCCACATATGAGTGAGATCATGTGATGCTTGTCTTTCTCTACCTGACTTATTTCACTTAGCATAATACTCTCAAGGTCCCTCCATTGTTTCTGAAGAATCATCACTTCCTGTATAAGACTGGGTGGTGACTTCTGAGCCAAATTATAAAAATTATTCAGATTTCAATGTCACTGAAAACCATTGTGATAAAGTAGTTCATGCCTCTCTGAATGTTTGCTCACTTCCTATGGAAAATCACAACGGATCTGAAACACTGACCAAATAAAAAAAACAAAATATACAAATGTTGACATGAAAGCTGCAACTGCTCTAGATTCATAGAGATCTTTTTGTATTAATTTTAGAGAGAGAGGCAAATGCTGTGAAAGTGGCAAACTCTATGGAAATTATTCAAGTAAATCCCAAAAATAGACCCTGGTGTACATAAATTGAAGTTTCTAAGAACTTCTCTTGTTTTGCCCACTTCTGCTCTTAGTCCTGATAGAAATGAAGCATCCTATATAATAAAAGCCTTATATGCAAATTGTCCCCTCCGTCAGTCATTTGACCAGAAGTTCAACCAGCAGACCTGGAGTTCGACCACTTGTTATGGCATGCAGAAGAGGGCATGCACAGAACAGGGTGGGCATCGGTGACATGTGATCTCTCACCAGCTACCTAGGGGACTGAGGTATGATGAGAATATGGGGTATTCGCCAAGCTTGCTCTCACTCCCCTTGTTACTCTCCCCTGGGATGCCAGGGCTCATTCGCTGGGGAAGCCCCCATGCTCAGGTGCTAGGCACCTGCCAGTAGCCTGCCCCACACCAGGCCTCTTCCAGGTGAGCCAGACCACAGCCGCTGGGACCCCAGGGACCGGTCAGGCTCACTATGGGTTTGTGCAGAAGCTGGTCTGCGAAAGCAGCCAGGAGAGAGCACGCTGCCCACCCAGATTCTGTGTGGCACTGTGTCCCAGCCCACAGCATCTGACCACACTCATTTCCGCATGGGGACTTGGGCGCCATGACTCAGGTGGAGGGGGGCACACAGGGGCCAGAGGATCCAGGTGCTGCCCAGGGCCCAGAGGTCAGCTGGGACCTTTCCTTCCATGCTAGATGCTCACGCTTCAATCACCTGCTGGGCCTAGGGACTGCCTCCATGCACAAATTTTGTGCACCAGGACTCTGGTAAGAAATAAGACATATCTCAAGCTACAATGTGAACTATAAAGTACAGTTATAATATCTATGTGAAATGTGCTATAGACACCTCAGTCTCTGAGATGAGCAATATAAAGGTATACACACACTAGTGGTAAAATAGATATAGCCTAAAAGAGAGAGCAAGTGGGGCAGACACAGTAACTGAAGATAGCCTTTTGCAAAATGAAAAAAAATCTAAAGCCGTGCATTACAGAATTCTAGGAACTGCATGGGGGAAAAATAAAGTAATCTAGATTTAAGCTCATAAAGTTGCTGCAAAGTAAAGAGATTATTTTTAAAATGCTGAAAAGATTTTAAAAAATAGATCTAGTGTGACACACAATAGATTAGATGTTGCCTAGGGCTGGAGGAGGTAGAATGTGGGAGAATAGGGAGAATTGGTAGACTGTACAGAAATTTCCTTTTCAAGGGACAAAAATTAGATTGTAGTAATATTTACACAATCCTCGGGCTATACTAAAAGGACTGTATTATACACATTCAAATGCTGTGTTTCATGGTATGTGAACTGTATCTCAATAAAACTGTTAAAAATGGTCTATAACAGAAATAGCAGAAGCCTGATTAATAACTATCTAATCTAATAAAAGAGTAATATGCAAATTCACCCTCCTTTACATCCACAAGCCACACTCACCAACCAATCAGGAGCAAATATGCAAATTGACTCAACTAAGATGGTGGCGGCCATGGAGCTGGAGTTGTCCAGGGCAATGGAAAAAGCCAGGGCCCTGTGGGCCCTGAGCTCTACTCAAAGCTACAAAATTTCAAATATAGAAGATAAACAAACCCCAGATACCTGCGGGGCTGGGACCTTGGGTTGCCAGAAGCAACCCAGGCTTCGAGTGGGGGACCAAGGCAACAAAGTTTCAATTATAGAAGTTAAGTAAATCCCAGATACCTGTTTCAAGCCAGGCATCCCAGTAGGAACCCGAAACCTGAAGGGGCTGTGGGTAGCCTGAAAATGGCCTTCTGCCCCTCACCCAAGCTGGCCAGGCACCCCAGTAGGGACCTGAACCCTGAAGGGGCTGTGGGAAGCCTGAAACGGCCATCAGCCCCTCACCTAGGCTGGCCAGGCACGCCAGCAGGTGGATATCCCCCGAGGGGTCCCAGACTGCGAGAGGGCACAGGCCGGGCTGAGGGACCCCCTGAGTGCACAAATTTTTGTGCACAGGGCTACTAGTAGATGTTATAAACACATTAACATACATACACATGGGGCTATTTGTTTTTTTAATGTTTAAATTTGGTAAAAAAATAAAGTCCAAATATTGAAAACAGTTGCCAGGTGTATAGCTACCACAAATACATTAGCAGGCATTTCAGTTTGCCATATTATTGTCAACTTTAAACTCTCCATATTGCCTATCATGGCTGACATGTGTAAAAAGGTAATTTGCTGAAAAATAGACATGCTGGAACTCCAGTGATAACAGCATCCAGCATTGCTGATAGCAATCCAGGTCTTTGATGTCAAAAGCAAAAGGGGTGAAGACAATTCATTTGAAGCAAAGGGAGATATAATACTCATACAGAAAAAAAATGAGATAGGGATGGATGGAAGGAAGTATTACAATGAATGAGATAAGGCAATAAAGAAATGAAATATGGATGAAGAGAGGAGAAAGGCAGCTTTCACTGGTATGGCACTGCTGCGTAGTAGTGAGTGAAGGATAGGTGAAACACCCATAGTAAGTGAAGGTCCTGCTAAGCAAGTTGACATGTGGAACTAGAAGGCCCTTTGAGCATTGTAAGGATGTAAGTGGTATATTAGCACCACTTCGTTTAGCACAGGTGTTACTGTAATTGTAGAATAAGGGGGAAATGCGGAGTGCTCCACTGATCTTCATCACATCCCAAGGTGATGCACTAGTAGCAATTTAGCACCTGCTAGAGAAATTTGGCATCTGTGGTATTTATCCAAGTGATGGTCTTAAAGGTTGGAAATGTTATTTTGTGCCTCCGAACATGCTGGGGGAACTATCAAGCATGTGCCAATGGCACATACATTGTAAAACCCTCTGAATGAAAGTTGCAAAAGCCAACGAAATAAAGCTCAGTGCATAAGTCTTATAAATGAGGAAGATTAAAATTTTCACACATCCTCTTCCCATCAAAAAGAGCCTTGTAGTGCTTAAAAATTATAACTTACACATTCATAAATAAATTATTTGGAATGTAACTGTTTTAACATTTTCTACATGTTACAGCTGTGTTGCCAAACTATCTAGGAGTGACGTATGTTAAGACAAAAACTGTTCCAAAATTATCTTAAAATATGAACAAATTAGTGATTTACCAAGATAAAATAGCCAAATATTTCTCATCTGAAAACTAAGGTAGATAAGTAGATATAGACAGATTTATAATATTTCTGTATTTTAACATCCTGGCTAATATGAAAGCTTGTGTCCCATCAAATAATAAGTAGCAAAGTGCTCTAAGTCAAATGTTAAATTAGCAATGTTTAAATTAACATGCATAATATTTCCATCAGCCCCATAATGTTCTCCCATGTTCATTTTCATATAATGTTCAAATTGATTAAGAAGATATAAATGTCATACCACAGACAATAGGGGCTAAAGGCCTGGGGCAGCAGGGGGTAGGGATAGGCTGAGAGGGTCAATGGGGGGAAAGGGGGAACATAGGTAATACTTTCAACAAAAAGGAATTATTTTGAAAAAGAAAACATAACTGTAATAAATATAACAACACATTTCCATGTTTCAACCCATGCTCTGTAGAATTTAACTTTATATTTGTGTTTTGATGTGTCACAGTGATAATGAGGAAGTATCAAAATAAAAGACAATGGTCAGAAGAGATATAAAGCTATGTGCCTAACTGAATTGTTCAGTGACAGAAACTCTAATGCAACAGTCAGGAACCATAACGTCAAAATGTAATAAGATATTAAGGACTTCTAAGAAGAAGTATAATTACATTGTTAGATCTATGACTAGTAAGAGGCACTGGAAAGGAAGGCAAAATCTTGCTTGATGTTGAAACAAAAAGATTAGTCAGAAAGATTTTAAAAGATGTAATACATCAAAAATTAGAAAGATCTTAAAATATATACATAGTTAGCAAGCAGAAGGGTACATCAGTTTTTCAAATACAATTTTGATTGGTAGGTTCAAAAATTTAATGTAATGGTTTATTGTAACTTGACCAGTATCTACACACATGCATGCACACACAGGCAAATTTAGAAAAAAACCAATTACCACATCTGAGACCAAAATAGTTTGGTTTAAGTCTAGTTTCAGATATTCACTAATGATTTATTTTGTCAAATAAAAATAATAAATTTATGTTACTCAAGTATAAGAGAAGCTACTTATATAAATCTTGCTGTACTGGTACTGCTCATTTATTCAATAATTTTAACTTGAAGACATTTTGTTCTGATGGAAAATCCTTTATCCTCTTGCCTACAAGGTACCAGGGTAGATGAAAAAAACATTGAAAGCAGGTAATTATCTTCTTTAATATGTATCATTATGACGTTAGTTTCCATTATGACAGCTGTGCAAAATACTTTATAAAATTGCAATATGGTCAGATAAGATAATTTTAGATTGGTAAGAAAACTAAAACAAAAATATAATTAAATAGAATATTAGATGATGTAATAAAAACTTAATAAGACAAAATACCATAAAATCTTACACTCCTGATATTACTTATACAAACTTGGACCTAAGATTTCTAGAAGTCACATGGGGTAAAAATTAATATTTCAGTGACCACAATATTACTTCAAAATTGCTCAGAAATATGACATTTGTCCCTTTACAGATACCAAATAGAAATATTTAAATAGGCTGTAGTATAAAGATAATAACCTCCTTGTGTCATGAAAAGCATAATATATTCATCTTAAGCATAGTTATGAAATAGATTAGGTTGCTTAAAAATGTATCCCTTAAATGGACGTAAGCTAAGCTAATCAGTTGCAGAAAGGCCACTATGATGTGATTCAATTTCCTTTCTGAAGAACTATCATTGTTCATACATGGACGCTAAAATAATGGCTCTTAAACTCTTTTGACAGTGACCATAAATAAAACAATATATATTTTACATCATAATCCAGTAAAAACTTACAGGTTTCTAAAACTTAAAAACTCACAGCCACCCAACAGAAATGTTAAGCAACCATAATTATAATTATTCTACTATTTTCTAATATTTCTGTTTTATTAAAATCATGTTATTTGCAACAGATAAACTGATTTTCTGATCTATTAATGGTCTAATAACTATGGCATAAAAATAGTGTGCTAGGTCTATATATAAAAATAGATAAGGTAAGAGCCATAAATAGAATCTTGGACAGCTGAGCTATGGAAATGTCATAATAAGGTCATACTGTACTTGAGTTAGAGTTGGATGGGGCTAGTTTTACATTCCTAAGCCACTATAGATCCTTGGACCATCATGCACTTTCTCGCATTAAGCATTTGTACATCCTGTTCCCTTATCTACTTGGAAGGTGCTTCCTTCCTCTCTAGCCCAGCAGGTTCCTGCTGTTGCTTCAGGTGTCACCTCAACTGTTACCCACTCAGAAAGCATTTTGACATCACTAATTATGGCCCAGTCACTCTACTACTTGTATTGCTACTCCCATTATTCTATACTCTTGTCAATGCAAATTTATTTTCTTCACAGTAAGGTGTTTGAAGATCACATTGATTTCAACCAACTGACTCTCATCTTGGGCTTCAGTACTAGATGATACTAAGTTGTTTTAGCCACTAAGTTTGTGGTAATTTCTTGTACCAGCAGTAGAAAACTAATACATATACTTTTTAATAAAAATCAATGTACAACACATGCTTAAATTAATAGTTGCATATGTCTAAGTTTCTTTATACCCAAATCAAGTTAAAATAGTCCTACTGCACAGTATAATGATTTTGTTACATCCTGTAAAAGTAATTTACTACAATTAATAGCCTCTTCTAAGGATATTTTTATATAGTAGACTTTATAAATAATACCCTAAAGAATATCTTTATTCTTATTTTATTTATTTTATATTGTGTCAAATGTGTTTTTAAATACATTTTCAAAGGTAGAAATATTGAGAAAACTAAAAAATTTCTATTAATCTTAAAAGTACAAAGTATATTACCATAATATTTCAAAGAAGGTTGTACCAGTTTTCCCAGCACTCGCACTCTTTATCAGTTTACCACATAACTAACAGTATATTATCACCATTTATTCTTTTTTTTATCACCATTGATTCTTAATTTGAAAATCCAGTAGGCATAAATAGCACTTATTTGAAGTTCTGATAATTTTTTTCAAAAACTTGTGAAGTTGTTCATGTTTTCATATATTTTTATGGACATTAAAGTTCTTTTCCAACTTTCTTATTTATGTCATTTTCTCATTTAAAAACTGCTTATATCCTTTCTTTGAGGATTAATTCCAAGGGTATTTGCCTTCTTTATAATGTTTGTAAGTAATGTTTATTCTTCATCTTTGATTATAGAGATTAAAGAGAAAATTCATTTGTCTCACACATTATGTATTTAGCTTATTCATTCACATTTTTTGTTCCCAACAATTTAAGAAAATTTAGGATACTCTATATTCATAACAGACTAAGAGCAGCAAAAATTATAAACAAATTTTCTTAGTTTATTCCTTTTTTTCTTCTATTTTGTCTATTTTTTTAAAATTAAAGCCATTGAAACAGAAATACTCTATAGGTTATAAATGCATAATCACCATTTGTATGTTTGCCCTTATGGGCTAATTATGATTAATAATGTAGAATAAAGGACATTATTCATTTTGGGGACTAGTTATTAAGCATTTGATATGTCAGACATTGCATTGAGTCTGGAAAAATTAAAGAATAACGAATAATGTATAATCCTTCAAGTTGCTGTTTAGAATAAAGAAGTATAAATTTTAAAGTGAGTCATATTTATAAGTACTAGATTTGTAAGTATGTACATGATGCCACTGTGTTGAGGAGGAGGAGATGATTAACTCAGAACAAAAAGGTGATTTTACAAGTAAGTTTTAAAGGATAAGAATAGAAAGAACTTAAAGACTGAAGTTCCAGACAAAGGGATCAGTAAGAGTAAAATCACAAAGGCATGAAAAACAGGCATGCTTGACAAATCAAGAAATTTTACAAGTCTAGAGTTCAGTATATGTGTGGAGAAGTGTTAGGAATGGAGCAGGAGACATTTGGATATTATCAGATCATGAATATCTTCATATGCAAAGAATAGAATTAAACTTTTATCCTATCGGTTTTGTGGAACCTTTAATACCTTATAAGCAGGGGATTGGAATGATCAGATTTTGATTCATAAATACTAATCTATACTAATAAAAGAGTAATATGCTAATTAGACTGGGTTGACAGAACATCTTCCAGTCGTCTGGTCCTTCTGGACAAAGCCAAGGTGGCAGGGGCTGAGGCAGAGGTGGTTAGGGACAATCAGGCCAGTAGGGGAAGGCGGTGAGGGGCAATCAGGCAGGCAGTCAGAGTGGTTAGGGGCGACCAGGCAGGCAAGCAGTTAGGAGCCAGTAATCCCGGATTTCAAAAGGGATCCCACATTGGAAAGGGTGCAGGCCAGGCTGAGGGATCCCTCTGCCCCCATGCATGAATTTCATGCACCAGGCCTGTAGTCTGATAATAATGCATAAAAACATTTTGAGTAGGAATCTTTCAAATTAGACCAGAAAGAATGCCTCTGACTTAGTTAAGTCATGATATATTGAAACCTCACTCACTTCTGAAAAAATATTTCAGAACTGCTGAAATAGCCAGTAGGTCTATAAATATAGTGACCACATAATTTATTGCTCAAATACTTTGGAAAATAAAAAGGGGATGTTACTAATAATTCTCTGTTATTAATAATTCGATAGGTTTGACAGGCATATATCAGAACTTTTCTAAGCAAGTTAAAATGTATGGTTATCTTATCTTTAATGACTTGATCTATCATTCAAGATTTAGCAGGTTTATCTACTTCCTGTTCATAAATAAAATTCCATATATATATTTCAGTTAGGCACTCCAGTTAGGCACTGAAGATACATAAATGGGGTGGGGTCAAATGAGTAGCCTTTAGTAGGTTAATTTATATAATGCTTTCCTGAATTTTCTAAGCATAACAAAAAGAATCCGAAAGCAGTGGCGTTAGAGGAATTGCATCAGCCACTCTAATCTGATGGTTCTTTAGAGCCTGCACTTTCTGCTGACTTCCTGTGTGAGAGTCCTCATTCTTGATGGAACTCTCTGGGGCAGAAGCAATACCACTCATTTCTCACCTGACTATATGTTTTGTGTTTTAAAAAAATGTATATAAGTCATTTTCACTTGCAGCAACAGGTAGGTAGGAAAACAGTTTTAATTCCACACTTACTGTGAGCCTTGTTTTGTCCAGCAACTCATTCATTGCCTTTCCAGTGAAGAAAAGAGAGTATTTACCTTATCTGCCCTCTAGGCATCTCATGTCTTACATCAAGGCATCATTTGGATCCAATCTGTGTCTTTTAATTGGGATAACATTATTTGAAAGAGTTCTCTCTCTGCTTTATACAAGCAATACAATAGTTGATAATAATAAATCCATATTATGTTAACAAAATACGTACATTGACAAATGTTTTTAAAAACATGCATTCATATAAAATACTTTAAGCAGATAGTTGTACATAAATAGGTACAAACATACATAGAACTGCATACAAATACACCTATCTAATATAATAAAAGAGTAATATGCAAATTGACCATTACCCGAGACACCTAAGCCACGCCCATCAGCCAAGTCACGCCTCCCAGCCAACCAGAGCGGCTGTATGCAAATTACTGAGCCAAGATGGAGGCCGGCAGCCATGGAGCGAGAGCAAACCAGAGGCTTCTGTTGCAACTGCCTGCCTAGGCTGGCTGAGCCTCTGCTCACGACCATGCCCACCAGCCAATCAGAGCAGCTGTATGCAAATTAACCCAGCCAAGATGGAGGCCAGCAGCTATGGAGCTAGAGCAAAGCAGAGGCTTCTATTGCAACTGCCTGCCTAGGCTGGCTGAGCCTCTGCTCACGGCCAGGCCCACCAGCCAATCAGAGCAGCTGTATGCAAATTAACCCAGCCAAGATGGAGGCTGGTAGGGCGGCTCTGCACTGGGAGCCTCCGTGGCCAGCATAGCTGTGCCAGGTGTGTCAGCTCAGTGGGGGAGGGGAGGTTTCCAGCCTGGGGCCTCCTCGGGGCATCCAGGAGCACCTGTCCAGGGTCCGCTACCTTTATTCACCCCCCAGAGGTCTCCACAGGGCATGCGGGAGCATCTGCTGCACAGTGCAGAGAATTCGAAGCCAGTCCACTGCCTGGCTCCACCCCGGGTGTGTTTGCTCAGCAGCAGGGCCCCACCGAGGGATTCTGCACCAGCGTCTGCCCCTGGCTCACCACCCAGCTCTGCACCAGGTGTGTCCCCTCAGTGGTGGGGCCCACCAGGCATGTGCGATCATGGGCCCTCCGGTGGGAAACATCCAGGCCTGCACTCACCAGCCCTCCTACCCCCCAGTGCACGAACCCTGAAGGGGCTGTGGGCAGCCTGAAAATGGCCCTCAGCCCCTCACCCAGGCTGACCAGGCATGCCAGCAGGTAGACATCTCCCCCGAGGTGTCCCAGACTGCAAGAGGGCACAGGCCAGGCTGAGGAACCCCCACCCACCGAGTGCACAAATTTTTGTGCACCGGGTCCCTAGTAATATATATATACATGCATGGGTAACATAGGCAATAATCTTACTTCCCTTAGGGAAATGTCCATGTCTGATTTCCTTTATATTCCTTGATCAATTTCTGTGTTCCAAAAAACAAATGAGAATGACAGGGGAAAAAATGTATTTTGTTTCTATTTATTGTATCTTCATTTTTTTCTTTCTGTTTTATCTTGCAGAAAATATTTAAGACATACTTATTATTCAACTTTGAAAATATTACAAAACCAACACAGTGTGATATATACATAGTAAGTTACCAATTAAGTTGAATTGAATTAATGTAACAGTCAGATTGTTTTACCCCATATTCTAAAAAAAAGTATAAGCTACATTTTCTGGTAAATCATTCTTCCCAATGCACTGTTACATATTTATAAAAAGCTATTTTATTTATTTATTTATTTATTTATTTATTTATTATTTATTATTTATTAGTTGTTGACACCAATTCACATGTCTTCCATTTCCTCTCCTTTTACTCACCTCCACCCAGCTTTACCCTTCATCCCTCTGGCCATCACTGCACTGTTGTCTGTGTCTATGTGTTATGCATATATGTTCTTTTGCTAATTTTTTCACCTTCTTTCATCCAGTCCCCTGGACTCCCCTCCCCTCTGATCTCCGTCAGTCTGTTCCATGTATCCACACCTCTGGTTCTATTTTGTTTATCAATTTATTTTGTTCATTTGATTCTGCATATAAGTGGGATCGTATGGCATTTGTCTCTCTCTAGCTGACTTATGTTACTTAGTATAATTATCTCCAGCTTCACCCATACTGTTGCAAAAGGTAAGAGTCCCTTCTTTTTTATAGCTGCATAGTATTCCATTGTGTAAATGTACTACAGCTTTTTTATCCACTCTTTTACTGATAGGCACTTTAACATAAATTTTTATATCAAGTTTCTTCACAAAATAGTTATTTATCATAGGTAATCTATCGTCTGTATATTTCATTTTTCAACTCTACAAATTCATTAATTCCTTTATTTTTGAGCAAACATTTACTAAATTACCAGTGTGTGTTAGGTGCTATCCTAAGCACTGAACTTAGAAAGACACATTAAGAGGTGACAGTAGACCTGGCCAGCATGGCTCAGTGGTTGAGCGTCAACCTATGAACCAGGAGGTCACAGTTCGATTCCAGTCAGGGTACATGCCTAGGTTGTGGGCTCAATCCCCAGTGGGGGGCATGCAGGAGGCAGTCAATCAATGATTCTTTGTCATCATTGATGTTTCTATCTGTCTCTCCCTGTCCCTTCCTCTCTGAAATTAATATATATATATATATATATATATATATATATATATATATATATATTTAAATTATATATTTAAATATATATAATTTATATATATATATATAATATATATATATATATATATATATTTAAAAGATGTTATAAGTAGAGCAGGAGAGAAAGACACTGTAACAATTTAGTAATGGGAAACAAGTACCATAGTGGAAAAAACAAAAGATAATTATCATGATTGAGGACTGGCTATTTGTTAGACACTTCACACATCTTATTACAGTCAAAAGAGGTAAGTACAAGATCTTTCAGTTGTAAAAAGGAGAGATGACCAATACAGCTGATGAAGTTAGGAAAAGCTTCAGAGAATAGCTGTTATTTCAGTAGAGCCTTAAAGGCAATCTTGAAATTCAGCACACATAGAAAATGAATACAGGAATACCAAGAAGAAACAGAACATGTAAAGACTCTGATATGTTGTATGAGAACTTATAAAGTAATGTCGTTGATTTCAGAAATGCTATGAAGAGGTTCTGTGTAAAAAAATATCATATGAACTCATTAAACTATGTTTATATGAGAAATACTGGTGATTTGTGTATTCTCTATTTATAATGTGATATATTATAGCTATTTTTCCCCTCACAGTTCAGAAATGCAGAGGATATTCTACCCAACAACCTAGATAAAACTAAAGAAATAAAAAAATTAAGGACATAGACCACAGAGTATTCTAACAAAAATCTACCAAATGTCCTTGTGCAAATTATTTTCATGGTTAATTTAAATAAATATGTATGAATATATATATATATATATATATATATATATATATATATATATATAGCAAATTACATTGCTTCAGATACCTCCTTCCACCAAATGTTATATATATATGAAAAAGTTTATAGATATATCTAATATAATAAAAGAGTAACGTGCAAATTGACCCTCACTCCATTACACCTAAGCCACGCCCACCAGCCAAACCACGCTCACCAGCCAATCAGAGTGACAATATGCAAATTAACCATACCAAGATGGCGGTCGTCAGCCACAGAACTAGAGCGAACAGGAAGCTTCCATTGCAGCCATGGAGGGGTTCATCAGCCCAGCCTGACCCCTCTCACATACTGGGAGCCCTCAGGGGGTGTGCTACTGAAGGCTTAGGCTCACTCCCTGCTCCCCTTGGGGATCGGGCCTAAGCCACAGTCTGGCCTCCCTTGGTGACATCCCAGGCTAATCAGGGGAAGCCACCAGCCCCATCATGCCACTGTTGTAGCCACTGCCAGTCACTGCAGCCACCAAGGTGTTTTCATGAACATGAACTCCATTCCCTTCACCATGAAAAAATGACAACTTTCTTTAGGCATTTTCAAGATGTGTCTTTCATAGAATATGACATTTTTTTCTTTCTTTTTTTTTTTTTTAATCCTCACCTGAGGATATGTTTCCATTGATTTTTAGAGAAGATGGAAGAGAAGGGAAAGACAGAGAGAAACATCAAAGTGAGAGGAACACTTTGATTGGTTGCCTCCTGCATATGCCCTGACCTGGGCCCTGGCCAGGGAGGAGCCTGCAACCTAGGTACATACCCTTGGTCAGAACTGAACCCAGACCCTGCAGTCAGCAGGCTGAGGCATTATGCACTGAGCCAAACCTGGTAGGGCAGGATATGACATTTCTTAGCCCTCCAGTAGTGAACCTTCATTTTTTTCTCTAGGAGTGTGGTGAAAAAACCCTAGATCACCTTTTTGGATTCTTATTACCCAAGTTACTAAGAATATTACCAGTGGCATATAGGGAGCTTAGCCAATGAGTGTTAAGAAAAGATGTTTCCTCTGTAGTTTACTCCAATCACCAGCTCCACCCCTGCCCTTCAATCCCAGCTCCACCCCTGCCCAGGCCTATAACCTCTGGCCAAGGATGCAGGCCTGGGCAGAAGACCCCCAAGCCCCTCTGATTGTTGGCTTTACAGAGCTCAGGCCTCTGCAATCACCAGCTCTGATCCTGCCCCGTGCCATCGCTGGCTCTGCCCTTGCCCCACTACAGCCTCTGGTCAAGGCTACAGACATGGGCAGAGGACCCCCAGACCCCTGCATTGCCGGCTCCACCTGAGCCCAGACCCCTGTGATTGTAGGCTCTGCCCCTGCCCCTCTGATCACCAGCTCTAACCCTGCCCAGGCCCTGAGATCACTGGCTCCATCCCTGCCCCACTGAAGCCTCTGGCCAAGGCTACAGCACACCAGTATCCAGACCCCTGGGATCACAGGCTCTGCTGCTGCCCTCTGATCACTGGCTCTGTGGAGCCCAGGCCCCTGCCATCTCTGGCCTTGCCCCTGCCCAGGCCTGAGGCCTCTGGCCTAGGCCTTATGACTGAGTAGGGCACCCTCACACCCCTATGATGACAGATTCTGCCCTGCCCCCTACAATCACTGGCTCCACCCTTTCCCATGCCTGAGGCCTCTGGCTAAGGCCTCTGGCCTGGGCAGGGGACCCCCATGCCCCTCTGATTGCCTGTTCTGCCCCTCAGACCCCCAGACTTGTCTGGCTAACAGGCCTGACCACTTCAGTGGTGGGGCTGAGCTGGACTGGGTGCAGCCATCTTGTGGCTATGGGGGTGGTCATCTTTGTGATGGAGTGACACCTAATTTGCATATTACTCTTTTATTAGATAGGATATGCAATAGTTTAAAAATAAAGGTACATTAGCTAGTGTTTATACTTATATACATAGATATTTTAAAAAATTGGGGGCCATATTATACATGCTTTTTACTTTTATTAATCCTTACCTGAGGATATTTTTCCAACAATTTTTAGAGAGAGTGAAAGGGAGAGGAAGAGACACACAGAGAGAAACATGGATGTAAGAGAGACACACTGATTGGTTGCCTACCTCATGAGGCAACCAAGGTGTGCCCTTGACTGGAATTGAACCCATGACCCTTTAGTCCTTGTTTTGTGCTCTATCCACCACACCAAACTTACTAAGGCATACATGCTATTTTTTATGTAAAAAGTACTAAATACAAATAAATTGTACAGATCAAAATAACTCAGTTGGAATTGGTTTTGATGATGGGGTGTGATATGTCTGATGAAGTCCCCTGATTGAAATTGGGTATCAGCATTTTTTCATGTATTTATTCGTCAGTCATACTTTCCCTTTAATGAAATGCCTGAGTATGTCGTTTATACAAATGTTTTTTGTCTTTGTGTTTTACTGTTTTGGTTTTGGTCTTTCATACTGAGTATATGCTGGATATTAGTCTTGTTAGATGAATTGAAACTCTTTCCTCTCAGTTTATTTCATTTTCTTTAGGGCTTCTGTTAACAAACACAAGCAACTTTTAAAGTAGTCAAATTTATAAGCATTGCCCTTTATATCTTCCTGACTGTGTTTTGTTTAAGAATATTTTCCTGAACCATTTTCATAGTCGCCATATCTATATATATAAAAGCTTAAGTGACTGTTTGACTGATAGCTATGATGTGCACTGACCACTGGGGGCAGATGCTCAGTGTTACAGGCATGGGAACATGGAATAGATTGATGAATCTCAGAGGGAAGAGGAGAAGTGAAGGGCAGGAAGAGATTAACCAAAGATCTTATATGCATACTAGAGGCCTGGTGCATGGATTCATGCATCGGTGATGTCCCTTGGTCTGGCCTGTGGGGATCGGGCTGAAACTAGCAATCCAATATCCCCCAAGGGGTTCTGGATTGCAGGAGGGCGCAGACCAGGCCAGGCAACCCAGCCACTAGTATTCATTTTCCTGTCTGCAATGCCTCCTCTAACATTTACAAAGTGGCCTTGTTGTGCGAAATGCATGGCTGAATGGTCTAATCTCTCTTTGCATAAATACCACACTCTCTTGATTACGGTTGTTTTATAACAAGTCTTAAAATTTCAAATGGAAAGGTCCATTTTTTTTTTCTTTACATAATAAACTAGCGGCCCGGTGCACAAAAATTTGTGCACTCAGGTGGAGGGGGTCCCTCAGCCTTGCCTGTGCCCTCTCACAGTCTGGAATCCCTCAAGGGATGTCCACCTGCTGGCTTAGGCCTGCTCCCCAGGGGGATTGAGCCTAAGCTGGCAGTCAGACATCCCTCTGGCAGCTCAGGTGCCCTCAGGGGGTGTCCACTTGCCAGCAGGGAGCAGGCCTAAGCTGCAGTTGGACATCCTTAGCGCTGCTGAGGAAGCAGGAGAGGCTCCCACCATCACCACTGTGCTGGCAGTGATCAGCCTGGCTTGTGGCTGAGCAGAGCTCCCCCTGTGGGAGTGCACTGACCATGAGGGGCAGCTTCTGCATTTAGCGTCTGCCCTCTGGTGGTCAGTGTGTGTCATAGTGACCAGTCATTCCCAATTGTTCTGCTGTTAGGGTCAATTTGTATATTATCCTTTTATTATATAGGATATCTTGGCTATCCTTGTTTCTTTACATTCATAAATAACTTCATATGTAAACAAATTAGCTGTCAAATCATGTGATTATTAGAACTGTCAATTTGTAAGTGAATTAGATTTTTTTATTTTGTAAAACTCTATTCATGAATATAATACACTTCCTTCTTTAGAAGTTCTTTTCTTTCAATACAGTTTTGTATTTTTCATAAATACTTTGAATTTATATTTGGTATATTTATTCTGAGCTACTTTATATTTCATTTATATTCTGGGAATTTTACATAACTTTTTAAAGGATTAAAGTCTAAAGTTGTAACTATATTTATTCTCCTCCTGAAGTACAAACACATTTAAATCACATTGCCTTGGATAACTCTTCCAAATTTATATTTATGTCATTAATATTTGTGCTTTAATTTTTAACTGCACAAACTATCAGTCCTACCTATATCTCAGAAGTCACTTCTGGCATCATTTTATTGTACATCTATGGTTTTTAAATAATTTAGTAATTATTGCCCAGACCCTTTATCTCATTAGCAGTTCCCAAGTGGTTGTCGAATCAATCATCTATCGCTGCTTAGCAAGCCACCCCAAAACTAAGTGGCTTAAAACAATAGCCACTTATTATTGCTCATCAGCCTCTGGTTAGCTGTGTATACTACTGGGATAGGTACCGTTGATCTCAGCTGGACTAGCTCCTATATTTCAGTTCAGCTGGCAGGTTGACTAGAGCTGATGGCTCTAAGATGACATGAGTTAATTAGCTAGCAGGCTAGGTTGGGCTTGTTCATGTTATGGTTCAGGGTTCAAAAGGTAAGAAGTAAAGGACAAAAAACCTCTTGAGGTTTAGTCTCAAACTGTCACAACATGATAGTCACTGTATGCCTATTGATCAAAGCAAGTCACATAGCTAGATTCTAAGAGTGCAGAAAGAGACTCCTTGAAGTGCGTGTCTATAAGGTATCATTGGAAATGACATGGTGGATAACTATAGAAATGTTTGCAGCTCACTGTGGTTATTATTCTTATTCTGTCATTTCTTCTGAATTTATTCTTTTATTCTTTCCCGTATCAATTTGCTGTTACCTTAACATACAGATCATACCGCAAAGGCAGGATAAATGTCTAATTCTATGTGTATGTGCATGCATCTTGCTCTTGTTTTCATTTTTTGTGTGTAAATCAATTTTAAAAATAATGAATTGATGTCATAGCAATTTCGAATGTTGACAATGATTTCTTAGCCTTCTCTCAGATGCACAGTGATTGCCAGATCTACTTCTGAAGATTCCACTTACAGCAGGGTCTTCTCTTTTAAAGGTATGTTTTTATAGATGATTTCTGAGTTCTAGCATTCTCTCTTTTTCATACATTCTGCAGAGCGTGTTTAGACATTTAATAGGTTAATCTAAAAATGTGCCATCTGCCCCTTAAGTATGGATGCCAGGCTTGTCCTTTGTACCTGGAACACATCCTTGGACCATTTTTGGTAATAATTTAAATATGCCTTTCACATCAGGGAATGTAACTTACTTCTATATTTAACTTGCATGCTTTATTCCTATATCTTACACATTTTAAATGTTTAGTTCCTTATTTGATATCACAAATATTCAATAAACTTGTAGAATAGAAAGAAATTGAGAGGGAACATAGACTTAGGTTATCAGCCCTAAGCTCCTTCAGGAATAGGGCAGAGAAAAGACTTTGTAAATAAACCATGTAATAGAAATATGTAAAGCAAAATAGTAATTTTAACTTTCCTGGAAGCCACTTCAAAAAAGTAAATAAAAAACAAACCTCATTTGAATAACATGTATTATTTAACCCAAAATATGGCATCAATAGTAATATACATAGAAAATTATTTATGAGATATTTTTCATTCTTTATTTCATACTAGGTCCTTGAAATCTAGTGTACATTTTTAAACTAATGGTACATCTCAGTTTGGAGCCACATTTTAGGTGCTCAGTGGTCAGATATAGCTAGTGGTATTTTATAGCACAGTGAAATTTAAGACAAGCATGTACTTTATGCTTCCATAAGACAGTGATTTCTTTTTTCACTACCATCCAACATTGGGAGTGGAATTTTAACTGATTTGCACACATGTACACACATGCACACAAATGTACACACGACCCCAACCACCACCACCAACAAAAACAACCACCAAAAACACACTTTATCTTCCAACAGAACTTCTGATCTTTTTATTTGAGCTATTACAAAACCTCATCCCTTTTAGGTTAGGACAGGAATCCAGAGAGAAAGGAGCTATACTTTGCTTAGAAGATAGAGTAGGTAGCTTTCACATGGCTACACATGGATAACAATGCTGAATCCAGAAAAAAAAATATATACTAGGACAAACAATGTACATAACATCATCACAACAGATTTGCCATTTAAATCCTTATAAATTTCTCTGATTATTTTATCCTAGGACTATCACAACTATGTACATAGTCCACATTTTTACTTATTTCTGAGGCTTATACTCAATACTACCATTTCCAGGTTTTCCTGATCATCAAATAAACAGAAAACAGTTCACACAACTGAATTCATTGTACTGTCCAGTGTCCAAGTAGAACATGTTGCTTCCCATTCAAAGATAAGGATTTAGCTCCTGACTTCTAAACATTTCAAAGCATCTCTTCTATAAAATAGTTCCATAGTATGGATCATTGAAAATAGCAATAAAGTGAAGTTACCACTGTATCACTATAAATATTGAAGATGCAATGGCACAGTTAAAATGATATTTATTCATCTTGTCTGCCCAATAAAATGTCAAAAGCAAAGGCTGAACACTATAAACTCATCCCTGAATAAATATGCCATTAACTTGTTAACACATTTAAGACAAAATAATGTAAATTCTAGAACATAGTTATACTTTATACAGAATACAATGATAGTAAATAACATTGTACTACTGCATTTTGGACAACTGCATTCCTAATAACTTCATTAAACACACCTAACACAATCAGCCACCCAACATGGGATCATTCATTTGAATAAATGCCTCAGTGTATTATGAAGGATGAGAGGCAAAAGTGGAAAATGACTTACATCCGTGATTATTACATGTCAAAACTATCCTGGGCACATTAAGTGTATCTTCACTAATCTTCAATACGGTATGTAAAGAAATTATCCACCTTTATTGCACCGATAGGAAAATATGCCTTCATGAATTAATTACCGAAGGTCCCATAACAACACTGTAGTAGAGCTGGGTTTCCAGGCAGGATAAGTCTGTCCCTGATATCCCAACACTTATATTACCACTTAACATACACTGAGTAGCCAGATTATTATGACCATCTGATGTTTGTAGAAAAATTAGCTATAATTTTGCACTGAAGTTGCTAGAGGGCCAGACCATTATAATTAGGGAAGCAGGTTGTTTACCACAACAGTAGAAGTGATTTTTTTCTGAAGATATGGGTAAACAACGTGATTTAACAGCCTTTGAACATGAGATATATTTGAACGTGAGTGGCCAGATTATTATGACCACCCCACCAGTACTTCATTGGGCCACCTTTTGCCTTCAATACTGCGGTGATTCTTCTTGGCATTGACCCCACGAGATGTTGAAAGGTGATGCGAGGAATCTGACACCATGCCTGATGAATAGCACTGTCCAGTTCTGTGAGATTGGATGGTTGTGGAACCAGTTGCCTGATGGCTCTTTTAACTTTGTCCCACAAATGCTCAATTGGATTGAGATCTGGTGATTGTGGGGGCCACCTAAGCAAAGTAAATTCTCCCTCATGTTCTTTTTTATTATTTTAAAAATATATTTTATTGATTTTTTACAGGGAGGAAGGAAGAGGGATAGAGAGTTAGAAACATCGATCAGAGAGAAACATCGATCAGCTGCCTCCTGCACACCCCCTGCTGGGGATGTGCCTGCAAACCAAGGTACATGCCCTTGACCAGAATCAAATCTGGGCCCACTGAGTCTGCAGGCCGACGCTCTATCCAGTGAGCCAAACCAGCTAGGGCATCCCTCATGTTCTTGAAACCACTCCTGCACAATATGAGCACTGTGACATGGCAGACTGTCTTGTTGGAAGAAGCCATCTCCATTGGGATATGACATCAACATTATAGGATGAACTTGATCAGCAACGATAGTTAGGTATGTTGTGCTATTCAGACACTGTTCCACATGAATTAAAGGGCCCACATCATGACAGAAAAACATACCCCAAACCATAACACTGCCCCCACCAGGTTGAAGGGTTGTACTCACGCATGTGAGGTGCATGCTTTCATGCTGTTTCCACCAAATTCTCCCTCTGCCATCTGCATGATGCAACTGGAAATATAATTCATCAGACCACATGACTTTTTTCCAATGCTGGACTGTCCAATACTTGTGTTCTTGTGCGAATTGGAGATGTTTTATCTTGGTAACTACAGACAGAAAAGGTGTTCGAACAGGCTTTTGGCTTCCACACGATGCAGTGTACAGCTAATTTGCCTACAAACGTCAGGTGGTCATAATAATCTGGCCACTCAGTGTGTGTATGTGTGTGTGTGTGTATCTCCCATGTTCAAAGGCTGTTAAATCGTGTTGTTTACCCATATCTGCAGAAAAAAAATCACTTCTATTGTTGTGGTAAACAGTCTGTTTCCCTGTTTATAATGGTCTGGCCCTCTAGCAACTTCAGTGCAAAATTATAGCTAATTTTCCTACAAACATTAGATGGTCATAATAATCTGGCGACTCAGTGTATTCTTCCTATAATTAACTGACCTTACACTTCAACTCAATACTGGGGCAAAACTTTCAAATGGAAGGCACAGTTGGTGTTTTGGAATTGACAGTCAGTAATTTGCTGGCTAATAAGTCTAAGGACCCAACTGTTTCTCTCATGGGCAGTAATGGAGTAGACACCTTAGGCTCTGCATTTTGGGTTAATTAGAACACTTCTCAGGTGGTAAAAGTGAGAGCCTTCAGTTGGTTCGCTTTAGTGCCACCTGAGACATGCTGGTGCTGTTATCATTCAGATGTGCACCGTCTCCCAGGTATTTCTGCTTAACTCACATAACGAGTTTAGCACTGTAATAATTGGACTGTCTTACAAATAGGATATGTAAGAAAAAAGAAAGTATACATATATTTTACATTTTTTATGGTTTAGAGATTCCTCTATCTGGTTATCACTTTAGAGATAATAGAATTTACCAATTGTTTTTAAAGTAAGAGCTAATAATACAAATATAGCAATAAGAGCAACAATAAAAATCAGGTAAAAATTACTGCCTACTTATATTCTAGCCACTCTGATTAGATCCTTACATAAATTATCTGGTTTATTCCTCTATGTTTTGCTAGCCACTGTTGTCATTATCATTAATGATTAAAAAACACAAAGTTAAAAATGTATTATCTTGTTTTTTGAATGTTAAAATGAACATATATAATATTTTATTATTTTTATGATCCTATATTAAAATAATATTTAAATTATTTTAATGGCTTCTCAGATTAAATGAGGTCTTTTATTTTGAGAAGCATATGCTGTGATGTTACCCAATGTATTCAATCATTTGTTCACCTTGAGAATGATAACTAGTTCGAGGGCTTCTTATTTGAAGTAACTCATTAAACAACTAAAATAATACTTTATTGACTTTATAAAACCTATTGAATACAGTTAGTACTTTTACTTATTACTGTTCTGGGATGAATTAGAACAGTAAGCCTGTTGGAACCCCTTTGGTCTGAGAAGTATAGATAAAGTTACAACATTTGCTCTTTAGATATTGCATGACTCCTATATAAATAATTTTATGGTTCATTCATTTATTAAAAAATAAGTGCTTTTGAGTGCATATTTTGTCTCAGGAAATAAACTAAACAGAAAGGATATAAATGTGAAGATAAGAATCATAAGTTAGGAAGCTTACAGCCAGCAAATGGTTTACAGACTTGGCAATGCATGGTTTATTCTAGCCAAATCATTAAAGACTTGTCCTATTTTTTTTTACAAGATGATTTTCAAAGCTCACTATGAGATATTAGGAAAATGACAATGAGGTAGATTAAATATGGCTACGAATCACTTGTAGCTCCTCTCACTAACGGTGGGACTCTGTTTCATAACTAATGAAGGCTAGACCTGAAACTTGCTTTGACTAAAGGAATGTAGATATGATGCTCTGGGAACTCTGGAGCTGAAGCTTGGGCTTCTGCCTTTGCTCTCCTGGAATGCTGTTTTGAGAATGGCAGGTAAGGAAACTGGTGGAAACTACTGGAGGATGAGTGGCCACGTGAAAGAAGCAAGCTGCCCCAAGTGACTGCCAGGCACACTTGGGAGATTCCGGAGAATGGTCATATTAGACCCTCTAGGCCCAACAGCCCTGCAGCTAAATTTAGCCCATGAATGAACTCAGGTGAAACCAACAGAAGAACCATCTTTCCAAATCACAGAATCTTTGAAATAATAACCCAATTAAGTTTTGAGACATTAAGTTGTTGGGTTTTTGTATGAGAATATTTAATTGAAGAGGATATTTTGAGTTCTAAGTAGCATATGAGCTTTAGAGGTTAATATCTTTTTAAAAATATTTTTTATTGATTTCAGATAGAAAGGGAGAGAGAGATAGAAACATCAATGATGAGAGAGAATCATGGATCAACTGGCTGCCTCCTGCATGCCTCCCCACTGAAGACCCAGTCCATAATCGCAACCCGGGCATGTGCCCTGACCCTTAACCTGGAATTGAACCACAGTCACCTTTGTTGTGACCTTGGAGTTCATAGATCAACACTCAACCACTGAGATACACATGCCAGGCTGTAGGTTTATTGATTGTAACAAAGGTCCCATTCTAGTGTAGCATGTCAATCATGTGTGTGTGTGTGAACATGGGGTACATGGAAACTCTTTGTACTTTTGCATAGTTTTGTTGTGAACCTAAAACTCCTCTAAAATATAAAGTTCTCTAATTCTAATAAAAAACTACATAGCAATAAAAACCACGTGCCTTTGGTATACCCTCTTTCAACATATATACAGAGATTCAATTTTAAATGTAAATTAGTTTGTTGTCATGTCAGAATTTAGTCTGGTTTAACTTTATCCCTTAGTGAATATTGCTAAATATGTTAATTAAATTTTTTGTACCTCACACTATAGAATTCATAAAATATTCAATTATACTCCAAAAGAAAGAAAAATGCATGCACTGCTGCTTTTACACAAATACACATAAATACCTGTGGGGAATATTTCATTAGTCAGTGAACAGCTCTATACATTCTAACAAACTATAGTTGTGGGAAGAAAATAATGAATTACAAAATCACTTCTCAAAAATGCTTAATTATTTCAACATTTTACTTTCCTTAATAATATTTAGAAGAAGTAGAAAAAAAGAGATACACATGGTATATGTGTTAGTGCTAACTTTTTAAAATATATTTTATTGATTTTTTACAGAGAGGAAGGGAGAGGGATAGAGAGTTAGAAACATCCATGAGAGAGAAACATCAATCAGCTGCCTCTTGCATGCTCCCTACTGGGGATGTGCCCGCAACCAAGGTACATCCCCTTGACCAGAATCGAACCTGGGATCTTTCAGTCCACAGGCCGACACTCTATCTACTGAGCAAAACTGGTTAGGGCAGTGCTAATTTTTGATGAGAAAGGAAGCAAAAGGATATTGTTAAGCATGGTCAGCTGGGGAGCAGAAGCCTGATGGTTGCACCAGGAAGCTACAGCTTCACCCCATCCCACAGGGAACCACTGGCCTGTTCCCAGCACATCACAGGAGGGAAGGGATGGAACTAAGGGGAAGGTGAGCACATGTGCAATAAAGTCAAAATGGTGCAGGGAGTAGCTCTTGACCATAGAGGCCTATCAGTCTAACCTGGATTGGCTAAAGGTGGAGCCAATGCCAACCCACAATAACTTGGAAAATTGATTATTTTGAAAAAGCTCCTGGTTAAAGCCCCAGGGGGACAAAAAAACTCTTCCTTTCTTCTTGGTGACCAACACTAACTTGGTGCTTTCCTGTTCTATCCATAGTAGCCACATGGCCTTAGCAGCCAAAGGCAGACTCCAGGAGGGAGCCTGGGTACAGGAGCAAAGCAACAGATTGTAGCCAGGAACATAAGCTAAGCTTGCCAAATGCTGGACTAAACTAAGCTTTAATATGGCACAGGATCTCTGGACATTTGCTCTATTCTGACGCTGATTTTACATGGTGGGACAGATGGAGATGGGACATCAGAGGGGCATCCTCTTGATTTTGCATCACAAATAGATATGACCATCAGACCTCATCCTCCCTTGTGGGTCCCTGAAAATGCTTTTTCTCCTAACACTGCAAGATCCCCACACCCACTGGCAATAGGAGCTTCAGCAAGTTATCCAGAAGATCTAGATAAAATAATCAATGAGCTAAGATAATAATATGCTAAATAACAGATTTTTGATGTACTTGTAGATGAAGCAGCCTTATAATGCAAGATGATGCCAATTAGGACTGTCATAACTAGAGAGGTCAATGCCTGGCTCCCAAGCTTCAAAGGACAAACTGTCTTTTGGGTTAGATGCTAAGACAGCTGGTGACTTTAACTCGAGCCAATACTCATTTACCATTCTGAAAATCCCAGGGCCCTTATGAGTCATGCCAAATCCACTCTGCCTGTGCCCTATAAATGGAACAGCCAAGCCTAGGTAACAGCACATCTGTTTACAATATGGTTTACTGAATATTTTAAATCCACTGTTGTGACCTACAGCTTAGAAACATTCAAAACGTCATTGCTCCTTGACAATGCACCTGGTCACTCAAGAGCTCTAATTGAGATTTACAATCTATATATATAAAGGACAAGTGACGAGAATGCCGGATGACCAGAATGACCAGAACATCCAGTTGTTTTAATGTGCTCTGTGGCCCCGATTGGTCCCTCCACCCTAATTGGGAGCAGGGCCGGCTGGCCAACTACCCACAGCCCCTCTCCCTGGTCAGCCTCACCCTTGATCAGCCCATCCCCACCCCGATCGGGGGTGGCACCAGCAGGCCAACCTGCGTGGCATCCCCCTTGGTCAGCCTGGCCCCAATTGGTCCCAATCAGGGCAGGCTGGCTGAACCCTACCCATGCACTAATTTGTGCACTGGGCCTCTAGTGAGATTAATAATGTTCTTTTTATGCCTGCTAACTCTATACCTACTCTACAGCCAATGGATCAAGGAGTAATCTCAGCTTTTAAGTCTTATTATTTAAGCCTTTCATAATGCTGGAGCTCCCCTAGATAGTGATTTCTCTGGTGATCTGAGCAAGTAAATGGAAAACTTACTGGAAAGGACTCATCATTCCAGATGCCATTAAGTATCTGATTCATGGAAAAAGGCCAAAATATCAACTTTAACAGGAATTAGGAAGAAGTTGATCCTAACCCTCATTGATGACTTTGAGGAATTCAAGACTTCAGTGGAGAAAGTAAATACAGCAGTAGAAATAGCAAGAGAACTATAATTAGAAGTGGGGCATGAAGATGTGACTGAATTGCAGTAGTCTCATAGCTTGAACAGAATAGGAGTTGTTTTTTGTGAATGAAATAAAAAATGGTTTCTTGAGATGGAATATACTCTTGATGAAGATGTTGTAGGGATTGTTGCAATGACAACAAAGGATTTAGAATAATGCATAAACTTAGTGGATAAAGCAGTGGCAGGGTTTGGAAAGACTGACTCCAATTTTGAAAGCAGTTTTACTGTTAGTAAAATGCTATCAAACAAGATCACATCCTACAGAGAAATCCTTTGTGAAAGGAAGAGTCAATAGATGCAGCTGACTTCATTGTTTTATTTTAAGAAATGGCCAGAGCCATCACAACCTTCAGCAACCACTACCCTAGTCAGACAACAGCCATCAACATTAAGGCAAGACCTCCATCAATAAAAAGAGTATGACCCGCCCTGACCCATTTGGCTCAATGGATAGAGCGTTGGCTGTGGACTGAAAGTTCCCAAGTTTGATTCTGGTCAAGGGCATGTACCTTGGTTGTGGGCACATTTCCAGTGGGAGGTGTGCAGGAGGCAGCTGATCGATGTTTCTCTCTCATTGATGTTTCTGACTCTCTATCCTTCTCCCTTCCTCTCTGAAAAAAATCAAATATATATATATA
>PVJC01011918.1:0-33214 GCA_004026665.1 Murina feae | reverse complement strand
TGGCTGGGGGCAGGTCCCCAGTGGTGATACACACACACACACACACACACACAGAAGGCGCCTGGCAGACTGGGGCCATCATAGGACATCCACTGAGGGGTCCCAGACTGTGAGAGGGCACAGGCCGGGCTGAGGGACTCCCTCCACCCCGAGTGCACAAATTTTTGTGCACCGGGCCCCTAGTTAAAAATAAAAACTATGTATAATGCCATAACTTTTTAAAAAATTAAAAATAGTAAATTGCTTAATGCAAATGCTTATAAACATAGAAAAGTTAAAAAAAAATAGTTTGGTATATGTAATTCCCATATTTTTTCTATGAAAAATAGTCATTCATGTGTTTTTATATTTTTTCTAGGAAAATGAAATGATCCTATATATTACTATTTGAAGCATGTTTTTTCCCCACTTAAAACTCATTCCCTTTTGATTTTCATTATTATAGCTTTTTATTACACTAGAGAGAATAGTTTAATGAACTCTCCTTTACCCATCACCTACCTTTATCAATTATCGACATTTTTCTAATTTGACAACTCTTTTAAAACCAAAAGTTTTATGCTTTTTAGGTTTGTGATGTTATTTCCCCCCAACAACAGCCCTGGGAGGTAGGGGTGATTATCCTATTAGATGGGCAGGTAACATGTAAGATTATGTTATTGGTGGTGATGGACTTAGGACTCTTTTCATGGCTTCATAGAATCTACATATTTTAAGTTTTTTGATACCTGTCATCTCTTTAATATAGAAACCACATTGTTCTACAAGAAAATGCACAGCATGCCACCAGGTTCATAGCACTGGCAAATGTTGGAAATCCAGAAAAGAAAAAGGTAAAGATTTTAGTATTTGTGGGTAGGTTAATAATCATTGTCTACCTGATAAATGTTTCTCGTAACGTTTAGCATTCATGTCTTCTCTCCTCCCCCATCACAGTCTCCCAGCACCTCAGTAACTATAACATGCCATACGCAATGTACATGCAAAAGATAAAAATATATAATTTGTCTTTTCCATAGTATCTTAAGCTCTTAAGCCCAGTGCAATCTTACCAAGTTTAGATAGCTAAAATTTTTTGCTGCCTTATAAAGACCGAGTGTCACTCATAGTATTTTCAGTCTATTGTTTTATTCTCAGGGAGTGTTAGCCTCAGCCCTAAGCAACTCATACTTCAGTCAAAGAATATGCACATTTTTTAATTTGGGAGGCATTATTAAATTCATCTCAAAATTTTGTTCCTATTTACACCCCACCAGCAGTGTATGAATTTGTTTCCTGTCCACATTCTCACTGGGTAGTGCCCAATTTTTATTAGTTTTTGCCATTCTGATAGATGAAGATGATGTATCATTGTTAACTGGTTAGATTTCTGTGATCAGTAGTGAGGTTAAACATCTATTCATATCTCATCGAAAGTTCTCAATAACCGCACCATTAGTCTGAAATTCTGGGTATCCATATGAATATTTACCTCTTTGCTACTAAGAAAATGTATCAGCATATATAGCAGAAATTGTGTAATGTCAGAGCGAACACCAAATTGCCCAGTTGAGTTTTCATTAGAAAAAAGAATGGCAGTGCCGTGGTTCTGTTGACAAAGTGCACAAAGATACAGGCCTTAGAGACAGAGCAGTATGTCGTCAAAGTTTATGGAGCAGGTCCTTCTGGGCTTTGTCGTGATGGTTGTTTTGTGTGAAGGAGGGGACTTTGACTTGTTGCTCATTACTTGTCAGCCCTTGGTTAGCCCCTGCAGAGACCACTGAGTTGGCATTTGATTTACTAAGTATTCTCTGAGCCACAGATGGATCAATTGCTGCTTTTCAGATTTTACTTAGTTTCAGAAGCCTCTGTGAAATCTTCACAATAAAATAGATTGACTACATTTGAATAAACAGTATTTCCCTTAATGTTGCTATGTTGTTTTTCTCCCAAGTATCTTTATGCATTCAGCATCGTTCCCATGAAACTAATGGATGCAGCAGAGCTGGTAAAACAGCCTCCAGATGTCACTGAAAACCCTTACAGGAAATGTGGGAAGGAAGCATCCATAGGAAAGCAAATTCCTGCCCCTGAGGTATGTTCTGATTGAGAGGTGGCATTTTCTGGGCAGGATTTCCCCTTACTTGCATTATAGTTTAATTTATAAGATAAGTTTAATCCTTAGAATTGAAATTTTCATTTCCTGTTGGGAAATCATGGTGGTGGTTAGAAAGCTTTAGCTTTTAAGTAAGCTTGGTGTTGTTGTTTTAATTGTAATTTGAGCTTAACTTTTCATAGTTTTAACTTTTTTTTTTAATCTAGTTGATTATCTATTCTTAACTTTTCAGGCAAGGATCCAACAACTGCTTGTAGAAATGTAATTCGTGATTTTATGAGTGCTAGTAGGTAAATGAGATTCACTCTGAAGAAATTTCTAAATAGTTAACTCTCCTGAAATTAATTTCCCCTCACTACAGCAAGGAATATCAAATGAGAGGAAAATTAGTATGCTTTCTCAGACATTTTTTTCTTTATGAGCAACCTTATCTTTTTAATTAAATCTCAATTAGAGTTCTTTGACCTGGGGAGTGTAGGACTGCATTGAGAGAGAAAGGGAAAGGAATTTGGATAAGTTCATATTGTTGTTTTAGGGAAGAATTGCTCTATAACTTGGATTTTAACTTGCCTTTCCAAAGCGATGGATTTGGTGACAGTTGGGATAAATGCTGAGAAATATGACTGAGTCCAGACACTTCTCTAGAAAAGGCAGAAAGGGCTGGGAGAAAAGATGGACATTACATGGCAGGAATGCACCTTTGTATGTGGTTGACACTTGTCTGAAGGTTAAATCACATACTCTTCTCCCTTTGGCCATTCCAGGATGAGTCAGCCTGTCAGTTTTTCTTTGATTTAAATGAAAGGCAGGGAAGGAAGCGTTCATCTACAGGCAGAGATAGCAAGTCTCCTCACCCAAAGCAGCCTCGCAAACCTCGTAAGTACCTCAGTTCCAGAGGTCTCCTCTGGGAGCAGGAATTGTTATTTTGGGTCTTGTTTGGGAAGCAGCATTGCTAAGAGAGCCTCTTCTGGCAAAGGAATTGTATAATGAGTCATTAGGACCAATAATAAAAAGGAAATAATGCAAAAATGGCCTGACTCTGAGGCTGAGACTGTTCCTATGAAAACTTTGGAAATAGCTTTCATTCATGTCTGTAAAACATGAGCTAAAGAGCCTATTAAAAACTGATGTAGGTTCATAAAATAATAGGGTAATCAAAATGATAAAAGAGACTTTAAGGCTATTTCATTGAGATCCTTTTTTTGCTTTAAAATTTTTTTTAAGTATGTTTTTATTGACTTTAGATGGAGGGAGGGAGAGGGATAGAAAGATAGAAACGTTGATGAGACACCGATTGGCCCTTTTCTGCATTGCTTCCAGCAGGCATGTGCCCTGACTGGGAATTGAACCTGTGAACTCTTGGTTCATGGGTCAGTGCTCAACCACTGAGCCATACCAGTCAGGTGAGATTCTTTTTATCCACCCCTTCATTTCAAAGATGAAGAAGCTGACCTTGGGAAAGCTTAGTGCTCAGGGTCATGTGACTAGCTAGCAGCAAAGCTGGGGCTAACATTGTCTTTCCTTACACCCAGTTCAGTGTTCTTTCATTGCAGCCTGTTGCTAGTCACATGCTTCTTTAGTCATTATGTGGTTATCAGTTGTGGATTACCTACCTGTGGAATGGTTACAAATTCAGAATTTTTCTAATAGAGGTTTAGTTTCATCGATAGTGGTGATGGGATAGTGGTCACAGTGGGAACACAAGAGCCCATTGTGGCAGTGCTGAACACCAGTCTTTGCAGGATATAAAGATCAGACAAGGGTGGTTATATGCTGGAGTGTTTGGACCACAGTAACATTCGGCTTTCTTCCACATAAAGCTCAGCCTCTAGGACCCTGCTGGTTTTGTCTCGCCAGCCCTGAAGTGGAGAAGCATTTGGTGGTCAACATTGGCACACATGTAAGTTACTTTCATGGATCTTTTACAGAGAAGGAGACATCTGTTTGTTTTGTATCACTTTATTGAGTCCATAAACATATCGTTAAATTTACCCACTTTAAGTGTACAATTCAACGTTTTTAGTAAGCTTACCAAGTTGTGCAACCATCACATAATACAGTTTTAGAACATGTCCATCTCTCCAGTAAGATCCCACATACAGTACAGTTAATCCCCATTTCTACCCTTATCCTCAGGCAAACGCTAGTTTACTTTCTGTTTCCATGGATGTACCTTTTCTGGACAGTTCATACAAATGCAGTCATAGACTATGTGATCTTTGTGTCTGGCTTCTTAGCGTAATATTCTTGAGGCTAATCCATGTTGTAGCATTGATCAGTATTCATTTTCAAATAGGACCCTATTGTGTGGCTATACACTACCTGTGGTCTGTGTGTTTGTTAGTAGGTTGATATTTGGGTTGTTGGCACTTTCTGGCTATTAGGAATAATGCTGCTGCAAACAAGTGCAGGCATGTGTGGGCATTTGTATTCATTTCTTTTGGAGAGACACCCAGGAACGGAATTTATATTTAACTTTTTAAGAAACTGCCAAACTATTTTCCAAAATGACTATAGCATCTTAGATTCTCACCAGCAGTATATAAGGGTTTCTGTTTTCTCACATCCTTGCCAACATTTGTTATTGTCTGTCTTTTTATTATAGCAGTTCTCTTGTGGTTTTGTAGTGCCCGTTGCACAAGATTGCTCCCCACCTTCTCCCTCTCTGATAAATAGGAATGGATCTTCTATATACTTTTCAAACTTTATTTTTATTCCATACTACTAAAAAGCGATAAATTTTCAGTGTTGTATAGTAGTAGAGGATATAGCTTCCTAATGACAGGAATCCCCATATCCACATTCCTAGCATGGGTATCTGGGAACTCTAGTAATAATTACAAGGTTGCTTGGTGAGTACTGAATCAGACTATGATCTTAAGGATAATTTTACTTAGACTGTGGAAAACGCTAATGACGTGTGTGGCTCATCCTATTTCACATTTCCCCAGTTACTTTTCCTTGGGCAAGGCTCAATTAGGTATTGAATAATACTAGTCTTTGACCCTCATTTCACTGGGAACCATATAGACCATTATCCCTTTCATCTGAATAAAAAAATTATTTTCAGGGTTATAGTTACACCCTTGTCATGCATAATTAGAATTGGCTCCTGAAAAAATATTTACAAATTAAAATATTATCTTCTCTGATGGGGTCAAGGCCTGTGACACCATTGGGCTGTGGAGCCTGTGGATGAACCTGTCTGTGAGAAGAAGAGCAAACTGGAAAAGCTCTTGCTTTTTATAAGAATGCCCTTCCTCTCTGAATTCGTTTATGCCATTCTTCTCTCCCTCACACATAGAGTGGTAAGGCAGGCTTGAAACCGCCTTTCTATTTTGGAGGCTTCGATGAGCTCAAAATGCTTGCAGGGAAAAGAGATTTATAATGTTAACTTACCCCAGTACTGCTCTAGGCCTCAGAAAGAAGTGGCCTTCCCTTACCAGACACCTTCCTACTGCCCAGGGCATGAACCTAGGGGATACTCAAGGAAACCTGTTTGTTTCTCATCTGGGCCTGAAGGTAGAAGGGGCAAAAAGCATCCTAGGTCTTGATTGTGGCCCTGCACTCCAAGTCTGAGGCCACAGGAGGATTTTAGCACCTACCTAGTAATCAAGTCTACACTTCCTGTGCTGTCCTTGGTCTGGTGGAATCCTCTTGGGAGCCTTTGGTGACCTTTGGTGTCTGGCAAAGGGTTTGCAATGATCTCCTTTCATTACTTTTCCCCTCTGGCTTTCTCTGTCTTTGCCAGGCTGTCCGTCCTCAAGGAACATACATACATCTATGCTAATGGCCCATGGAACAAATTGGTAAAAGGAAGGGAAGCTGCTAAAAGTCCAAAATAACTCCTTCAAAGTCCATTTTACTATGGGGGAAGCCATCATTTAGGTCCTATTTATACATTTGAGATACATTTAGAGATAATTCAGTATAGAACAGATTAGAAGGTGAGAGTTTGAAAAGGAGGAAGGAGATTGGGCAAGTGTGAAACTACTCACAAGAACTGGAAGGTACTGCATTGGGGGTTGGGAGTGTAAACTAGAAAGTTTCAGTAGCCTCAGTGCACATCCTATATAATAAAAGGCTAATGTGCAAATCAACCAAACGGTGGAATGGCCGATTGCTATGACATGCACTGACCACCAGGGGACAAATGCTCAACATAAGAGCTGCCCCCTGGTGGTCAGTGAGCTCCCACAGGGGGACTACCGCTCAGCCAGAAGCCAGGCTCATGTCTGGCGAGTGCAGCAGCCTTGCTAAGGACTCCTGAGGTGTCCCGGACTGTGAGAGGGCGCAGGCCAGTCTGACGAAACCCCTCTGCTCCCAGTGCATGAATGTCATGCACTGGGTCTCTAGTCACAATATAAAAACTGCTATTTATGACAGTGACCATTTGATATAAAGAAAAGTCTAGAACATTCAGGCTTCTGGAGTAAGCTTTAAAAAGAAACAACCAAAAACAGTTATTGTAAAAATTAAGAAAATGCATTAGTGCTTATGAGGTTTTGATGAACTTTAGTCATCTGGAAATTAACTGTAGATGTACTCAATTCTCTATTCCAGATAGATCAAGGATGATCAAACTTTAGTTTGTTTCCACTGCCTATATTGTCATTCTACTGGACTTTCTGAGTGTAAATAAATGAAAAATGACTCCTTCCTTCAGCCTTAACTTTGAACCTGCCACACTAAAAGTATACTTGGGATTGTTCTTTCTAAAGATCTGGTACCTTCATTTGCCTGCATTGGTATGCATTGGCTCCTCTCTATTCAGTGCTGTTTTCCTTTCAAAGAATGAGTGTAGAAAGGTCTTAGGTTTTGGTTTTGAC
This sequence comes from Murina feae, assembly GCA_004026665.1. Classification (NCBI taxonomy): domain Eukaryota; kingdom Metazoa; phylum Chordata; class Mammalia; order Chiroptera; family Vespertilionidae; genus Murina; species Murina feae. The sequence continues at coordinate 26,290 of PVJC01011918.1, read as the reverse complement.
AGATATTTTTAGTTGCTTTTTAGCTGCCAGCATCCATTGTTGGAACAATATTTTTCTACCTTTTTGGATACACTTGACTTTGAAGTTTCTCATTCTTCCTCCAACCCATTAGGTCATGTTTGCTTTCATTTTGTAGAGGTTATTCAGCAGCTTAAGACTATAGGACACTGGATGCTAATCATGTCACCTGAGCTCTTTTTGTGAGCCTGGGTGTGTATTTGCAGTGGGATGGATGTTACTGCGGGGAGAGTGGTCATTCTGAAAGCAGAAGTGGGTGGGCTCTTGCTGTGGCTGAAGGTAATAGTAACTGAAAAAATGTTTTTTAAGTTTGGAGCCTAGAAAGGAAAACCAACTGTTAGTCCTGGTTCTTTATGGCTCTGGTGTGTTTGAAGACAAATGTCTGTGTGAGTGCTGCTCATTTGCTCCCATTTCATTTGATACTTGCACAGAAATGTGTTGCATCTAATCTCATTCTTCAGCAGGTACTTGGGAACATTGTTGTAATCTCTAAAATCTTTAAAAGTTGGAGAATTTCTATTAATAGCCTTATGAGCTCTTTTTCCACACCCCCCAGGCTTTCTTTGTACTGTATAAGCTTTCTCCCTGAAGAACTATACATGCAGTATTGATTTCTCGCTTCTGTGTGCTTCATCTTCAGTGCTACCTTGCTCTGGCCAAAGGAGGCTTATCTGATGATCATGTCCTTATCCTGCCTATTGGGCACTACCAGTCAGTGGTGGAGCTTTCAGCTGAGGTGGTGGAGGAGGTGGAGAAGTATAAGGCTACCCTGAGGAAGTTTTTTAAGAGTCGAGGGAAACGATGTATTCTATTTGAGAGAAATTATAAGAGCCATCACCTGCAGCTACAGGTAGGTGGTCTCTGCCCAAGAACTTGGAAGGACCATATGGGGGTCTAGAAATTGATAAATATTTAAATACTGTTAATTTTAATAATTACTGTGATTAATATTTAAATATTTGATTCCAATGTAAAACTAAATATTTTACATTTAAATTTTTAACATGAATTTTTATATTAATACTTAAGTAATGTTCATTTAAAAGGTTAAAGAGTCTCTGGTGATAACTCCAGAGAGTTTATAGGGAAGTGTATGGTCAGTATAAGTGCACTCCACAGATAGTTAAGTACCTTGTTTAGAAAAGAAATGGGTAGTTGAGGAAGGTTCCAAGAAAAATTTGGGCCTTGATGATAGAGTTTGGAAGAGATTAGTTATTTTATGTGAAGCCCAATGTGAGTGACTGCTCAGGGGTAGGAAACAGTCTCCGAGCTGTGGGCTAGCTGCTCAGTCATCTGGAGACCGTCATGGGTAATTTGTAGTTGTGGTGGTTTTCTTTCTGGCACATTTGTTAAGTTTTCAAATGGGCCTGACTCTGCCACATATATTATATAGGAGCTGGGAAAGGCTTGATGACAAAGAGCTCTCTCTCTGGCCTTTCCCGCATCAGAGATTGGCTCCCACATGGCAGGCTATCTCATAAGTTTAAGTCCTTACAGACAGGCTGACATGGGCCTGTCTGGCCTGAGGAAAATCTCTGCTGAGGGGTGTTTCTCCACCCCTGTGATGGGTTTGCTGTTTCTCAGGAACTGCAGGAGGCATGACCTCTCTGGGACCTATATGAAGACTTTTTCCTATCCACCCCCATCCTCACCCCCACCCCAGGTCATTCCTGTGCCACTCAGCCGCTGTGCTACTGATGACATTAAAGACGCCTTCATTACTCAGGCACAAGAGCAACAGATAGAGCTGTTGGAAATCCCAGAGTACTCTGACATCAAGCAGGTAAAACAGGAGGGCAAGGTGATGTTCAGGGAGAAGTAAAATCTGGTTTCTGACACACTGGCCCGAGGTACCATCAGGCATTCCAAAAATGAAGACATGTGACTGTTTGGAACAAGAGCTTGGAGTATTGATTAGACTGGAGACAAAGATGGCATTACAGCAATGCCTCAATGCTTTCCTGGGAAAAACAAGAAATGAGAAACTTCCTAAGGCAGGAACTTAGAAAGATGGGTGCCACTGGGAGGGTCTTGCAATATCTGCCAGTTTGGCTTTTTAAACTCGAGTTCCTTGGGATCTATAGCTGCTTAACATCTTTTGTGCGTCTAGACTGAATCCTTTGCCAAATTAAAACTTTGAAGAGATGAGCCAGGTTTTCGATTTTTAAAGCACTCTTGTATGTAAACATGCAACTCTGTTTACTTTAGATTGCACAGCCAGGAGCAGCATATTTTTATGTTGAACTTGACACTGGAGAGAAGCTTTTCCACAGAATTAAAAAGAATTTTCCTTTGCAGTTTGGAAGGTTTGTATAGTTTCTTATTTTAAATATATTTTCACTAGACCTACTCTGAACAAAGTAGTGGGCTGCATGGACAGTTAAATAAAAAGCCAAATAAGAAAGAATTCTTGCCCCAAGGAAGTAATAGTCTTAGGGCAAGTCAAATATTTACATATATGACAGTAATGTGAAAAGTACCTTAACGAAGTTTTTAGGAACAATGTATTTCAGAAATTCAGAGACAGTGAGATCACATCTAATCGGTGAAAGGGTTGAGGCTGAGACAAGAGAGATTTAGAGGATAAACTTTGGACTGTCAAAATTCTAGCCTGAGGGAATAAATGCCTCCATTAATTGAACATATGCTCTGCGTCAGGCATTGTGCCAAGAACTTTACATGCATTGTCTCACTTAATCTTCCCAATTCTGTAAGGTACGTAGTGGCATCTCAGTTTACCACTATGGAAAATGAGGCTTTAGAATAGTACCCAATAGACTTTCTACATAACGAAACTCTATAAATCTGCACTGTCCTATGTAGTAATCATTAGCCACAAGTGGCCACTGAGCACTTGAAATGTGGCTAATGTGACTGAGGAACTGAATTTTTAATTTAAATTAATTGGGATTAAAATTTAAATGTTTGTGTTTGAGTACTGGCTCCTATAGTGGACAGCATGGCTCTAGAGTGGTTAGTAGCTTGACCATGGTCACTGGTAGGTTCAAAATCAGGCTTGTTGGACCACAAAATATGAGATCTTAACCTCATTATTCTGTACTGTTCTGAAGGTTAGGATGGGACTTCATTTCTTCTCATATCAGGCAGAACGTGACTGCAAAATCATACAGGGAGTGGTATGAATTAGACAAAGCACTAAAGACAGGAATTTGCTGGCCTGAAGATATAGAGTATTGAGGGGAGTCGAAAATGTGAAGAACAGATTATCTGATGCTGGTATCTGTGATTTGCAACTGTTTTCCATCCCCGGTTAAAACAGCTTTGAGTCAACCTTGAGCTCTCTTGGTCTAAGTTCGAAAGCTGCCAAGAGATTGCCATCATTGGATAAGTCCAGTAAATGGCATTTTCTACATTTTCAAAAAGATAATTGACAAATGAACAAGTATGTTAAAAGCTTCAAAAGTTTGACATTTTCTTTTTGCTGTTGCCTCAGCAACAGATGCATCTGTGGACGGTGATGACATAGGCACATGATGGCAGATATAGGCACATAAGCCTACAAAAGAGATTTTCTAATTTTATGCTCAAGGCAGTTATATTTAAAAATTCTAACTTACAGTTATATAGCATTTTATAGTTAACAAAATACAGGAAAAGACATCCCCCTATCTATCCTTCTATACAATAAAGAGGGAATATGCAAACTGACCGTCACTCCACCACAAAGATGGTTGCACCCACAGCTGAGGCCAGGTTCTCACAATGAGCCTTAAGGAACAATCAGCAGGGACCTGAGGCTGTGTACCTCCCACCCCCAGTGGGGCTTGACAGGGGACCTCAGGCTACGCCCCCCCAACCAGGTGCCAGGCCTAGAGACCTCAGGCTGTGTCTCCCACCCAGCAGGGCTTGATGGGGAACCTCAGGCTGTGCCCCCTGCCCTGCTGCCAGGCTGGGGGACTTAAGGCCTCACCCCCCACTCAGTGGAGCTTGATGGGGGACCTCAGGCTATGCACTCCACCCCAGCACTGGGCCAGAGGACCTGAGGTGTGCTCCCCACCCTGGCAGGGCTTAACTGGGGACCTGAAGGTGCACCCCCTGCCCCGGTGCTAGGTTGGAGGAACTCAGGCTCTGTCCTCTGCCCAGGTGCCAGGCTGGGGGACCTCAGGCCATGCTACCCTGCCTAGCTGGGCTTGACGGGAGACCTCAGGTCACACCCTCCACCCCAGCGCCAGGCTGGGGGACTGCAGGCCACTCCCTCCACCCAGAAGGGCTTGACCAGGGACCTCAGGCCACATCCCCCGCCCTGGCCTGGGGGACCTCAGGCCGAAACCCCCCGCCTTGGTGCCAGGCCAGGGGACCTAAGGCGCAACCCCCACCCAGCGGGGCTTGACAAGGGTGGGACTGGCTGGGTCTGGATCTAGCCCAATGAGGGGGGCAGGCTGGGTCTGGGTCTCACGGGATTTTGAGGCACAGGTGGGTTTTTTTATTTGTTTGTTTGATGGAGCCTGTGCTATTGTGCCTATGTAGGCTTAAGACCTCTAAAAGGAGGCATAAAGTCAGAGTGGATTATGGTACTAGGGGCTTAAATTAACTCTGCAGCATGCCCTTAGCAAACTCATGATTTAATTGAGATGATAAAACTAGAGTTTAAGGCAGGGTGTAATAATCACAGCTCAACTTGGTTTGATTGTGTTATCTCTATTCCTCACAAAACCTTATTTTGCATTTCATAGGAGAGAACATCAAGATTCAGGGATGGAATCATTTGTTCAAGTCCTAGATAGCAAGGAGCAGAGCTAGGAATGGAATTGTCTCTGATATTTCTGGAAACAGGGTCTGCCCTCATTCTCCTGTGCCATGTTGCTTCTCTTAAGTACCAATAAATGTTACCATGTTGTTCAGAGAAGTAAATGGGATTTGAGGGTTTAAGAATGAGGTAGGACCTGAGTTGGTCACTTAAAATGGGTATGATTTTGATAGAATGGCAGAGATGGCACTCAGGACAAGAGAAAATGGTATGAGTAAAGTCAGAGGAATTTGCACGCCTTCTTTGGGTGATGCTGTGGCAGGAGAGGAAGGTAGTGGTGGGGGGTGGAGTGGGTAAACTGATTCTGTTATGACTTCTTTGTGCTCTTTCTGCAGGGAGGTTCTGGCAAGTGAAGCCATCCTTAATATTCCAGACAAGTCTGACTGGAGGCAGTGTCAGATCAGCAAGGAAGAGGAGGAGACCCTGGCTCGCCGCTTCCGCAAAGACTTTGAGCCCTTTGACTTCACTCTGGATGACTAAGCAAAGGGATGGGCACTTTATGAACTTCACAGGAAGTAGTAGCAGCCTGTGTTTTAAAGAAACTAGTCTCCCATGGGGACTGTTTCCCTGCCTCTTTGTGGTGCATTCCCATGGAACTTGTCTGCAGCAAGAGGCCTAAGATGAAATATTTTTCAGAAAAAGTCATTGAGGATGAAAAATTTATGTTAAAAAGCATGTTTGTCATCCAACTCCAAGTACAGCTTTTGTTTATCAGTCTTTTCAAAAACACTGAAATGATCAAATAAAATCCAGATACTTTTCTATGCTTGGGAGGTGCCTTATTTTTATGTTATCTATAACCATTGAAATGAAGTAGGGTGTGTGTCTAATAGGAGGAACCAGGGCTTTAGGCCCAGCTGTTATCCCAGGATCTCACAGGTGGCTTCTCCTTGAGCATTTTAGGATGGAGAAGGGACCCAGAGCCTTTGCCATTTTTCTTACAGCATTCATTTTATTGATATAAAAAGCTTATTCAGTCTTTCTGCAAATACTTAACTCCTATGTGCCAGGCATTTTTTTAAGCTCTAGGAGTATAGCCATGTCCTAACATGGTCTCTGTTGTCCCAGAATTTATAGTCTAATTGGGAAGGTAAGGAACAGATTTAAGAAGAGTTCTGCTTTAGATGTGTTGAGTTTTTGGTGTGCTGTTGGATAGCTATAAACTCAGAGATCTAGATTGGTCATAGTGCTTGGTGCTCATCAGGGTATTGGCCACAAGTGAAATGAAAATAAGACAGAGTGAATACAGTCCTAAGCTGAGGATGACTACCTTGGAAGTAGAGTGACCCAACAAGTATATGGAAAAGGAGCAGAGACAAACTTTACAGGAGAATGCCATATCTTGAAAGCTAAAAGAAAAGGAATTGCTCCTATGTATTGGGCACTTGTGGCCTAGACACTATTTCATTTAATCCTCAAAATATCTGTGAGGTAGGTACTATTACCTCCATTTTACGCATGAAAAAACAGATTGGCCAACTGGAATTTATGGAGCCCATCCATCAGCCTAGGATTTAGAAACAAAACCTATGCAATACCCATGTGAATGGGGATGTGCAAAGAGTGAGCTACGGGAAACCAGGTTCCTGCAAAGATCAGGGTCGGTCCAATCATCAGAGCCCTCAGATCCTCAGCATGTCTCCCTGGCTCTTCTAAGTGACAATTAGATTTCAGCCACACCTGTGGAGATCGGCCACTCGGTGCTAGATATGCTGTCCCCCTAGCCAATGAAGGCCTTTCTGTTAGTACGATCTACATCACGGTCATCAGTGCAGACTGCCCAGCTCTAAGGTGTGTATTCTTAGAGGTGCCATTTGCAATCGCCTCCGAGTCTGATACTGCAGCTCCGTGGCTACCAGGCGCATATGGGAAACCAGACTTTCCAATACCACGCACGTTACTGATGAGCTATAACATGACTCACTTTGTATCATGCAATGCTCAATCTGATTGCACTGTTCAAGGATTTTGGTGACAAGACACACATTTGCTCTACCAGAGGCAGATTGGGTGCTTTCAAAGCACTGTGGTGCCAACAATGTACCCACCTTTAAACATCTTACATGTTACATCTGTGGTGGTACAACGGTGTGTCACAAAGTGTTAGTAGCAATTCCAATTACTGAGCTCATAGGCCGAGCTGTGCAAATGATGGTCCAGGTGTACATGATGTCAAAGGAGCCTCAAATGACCAGCTGAACACAACTGATACGTTTCTTCACAGAATTTGAGTCCATGCTGATTGTCATACCCGAAGTGATGAAGGAGATGCCCCAATTATGGGAGTGTATGACCTATTCAAAGCAAAAATGGGGAGCTGGTTCCCCTTTGCTAAAGCAATCCGCCACTGGAAGCACTTCCTTTTGCACCAACAGCATTCCCGAAGCTGCACCCTGGGTCACACATGACACAATCCCCGCAGTGAGAAACCAGGGTGCAGGCAGGTAAACCCTTAACAGCAAGCTCCGTGAGGCGTTTGGGGAAAAGCTCCCGAAGTCAGAAGCAACGTTCTTTTCTCTGGAACAGCATCACATCCTTGAGTCCTCTGGGTTTATCCTGGGACAGTGTATAGAAGTCAAGCAGAAGAGCGGAGCCTGACTAGTCTATGGAAGATGATTAGTCATTTAATTTTTTAAAAGACGAACTATGAAAGCTAATGCATCAGTGGGCCTGTTAGCGCAGGATTCTCTCTAGTTCTTCAGATTCCGCAATATTTAAATCACTGACGGCCGTGGCCAGTGCCAGCTCAGCGGGTGACTGGTGGCCGAATAGGCGGCAGAGGTGTGAAGGGGATGGGAGACGGTGGAGACGATGCGAGGTCAGCAGACCAATACGGACAGCTTTGGAGATTGGAAAAAACAAGTGGGTTCTCTTAGCTGGGAATATGTCCGCGGTACTCACCGGGTGCAAAGCGCCCTCCTTGCCTGCCCACCTTCACGCCCGCTGGGTAGCGGCGGCTCCCGGCAAACGTGGGCGGGGCTTTCCCTGGGGCAGTTACCGGAAGTGACGCGCCGATATCGCGAGAAGAGAGACGCGCGAGCCTCCGCGGCCCGGAACCGGCCTTGGCACAGCAGTGGAACCCGAGGCCGCTCGCCCTCCCGCCCCATGGAGCGGCCCCCGGGGCTGCGGCCGGGCGCGGGCGGGCCCTGGGAGATGCGGGAGCGGCTGGGCACCGGCGGCTTCGGAAACGTCTGCCTGTACCAGCATCGGGTGAGGCGGGGCGCGAGGGAGCGGCGGCGGCGGGGTTTGTCTGAGCGTCTGTGGAGCCCCGCGGCTGTCAGTGTGTGAGAGATTGAGAGATGGTCGGGAGACCTTGGGCGGGTGTGTGTGTGTATGTGATTGTGAGCCTGTGTGTTTGTGTGTGTGTGTGAGGGAGAAGGAGGGAGGGAGAGAGGGAGAGAGAGATTGAGATGGTGAGCCAGGTGATTGAGGTCCTAGGCGTGCGTGTGTGAGAGCTGTTAGGGAGAATTCATAGTATGAGTGTCAGGACGTGACAAGGTGTTTACGAGTGGGACAGTGTACTGTGTGTGTGTCCCTGTGAACGGGGAGGGGGCTTCCTGTTGGAATGTGAGTGCTTGGAGACCATGTGGTGTCAGTCGGGCTGGAGTGGACAAGGTAGGTTTCATGGTGGGGCCGCAGTTAAGCTTTTGGAAACGTAGATGGGCTTTGGAATTGGGAGTGGGTTCCAGGTGGCGGGAACAGCATGAGGAGCCACTGTTGAAAATGATTATGGTTTCACCAGGAAAAGGAGGCGGACTGAGGGTGAGGTGCTCTAGTCTAGTGGATGGAAGACAGCTAACATCCAACTTGGGAATTTTGCATTGATTTAATAAAAAATGTTTAACCAATGTAGCAGCAGTTATTAATCATCTTTGACCTTTTGATGCATCTATAAAAACAATCATTTTCCCAGAAAAAAAAATGTACAGAGGCACATCCACGCAACTTTAAGCATTGCCATTTGAGGAAGTTCATGCTTTCCTGAAAGACATCCGCAGACCTTTTTAATGTATAGACCCTGGACTAATGACCCCTGCCATACACCCTTTGTTTGGGCATCTGTAAAATGGTTACAACAGTGTCTATGAGTCTGTTTGAGAGTTAAATAAGATAATGTGTGTAAAGCTTAGTACAATATCTGGCCCATGATAAGCCCTTAGATGTTAGCTCCTGCCGCTGCTGTGTTGTTGGTATCGTCAATTGACATTAAAAAAGGAAATGCAAGCTAAAAGGGGTGTTCTCAGAAGATATCTTTTTTTGTATGAAAGATAAATCTGAGTGGAAAAATATATGGCACAAGTTGGGAAGTTAAGGTATTACAAAAATGCTTGCATTTGGCCTGTGAATGGAGAAGTGAGTTCAAGAGAACAAATCATGATGGATTACTTTTTTTTTTTGGAGTCTCATGATTTGTTGTCTTAAGAAATATGGTTGTGGGTAGAGAGCCCATAATATAGGGTGGGAAGTAGGGGAGATGGGCGTGTACCTGGTAGGGATAAGCACGTTTGTGTGACAGTTACAAGGACAAATGTCACTGATAGAACTGAGTGAATTTTGTGAGGTTCGTTTCCAGATAGAGCATAGGAGGAAATCTTGGAGAGAGGGAGAATGGAGGGTGAGGACTAAGACATTAAGTACTTTGACAGTCAGACATAAAGGCACTCAAAGAGAAAAGAGGTGAAAGCCAAGTACTTCCAGTGGATGTTGTCTGTGGCCTTTTTATCAAAGCCTGATCATCAGAAAAAATTGTATGCATGCTGGCATGCTTCTTGGCTGCTTTTCTTGGTCCTTGGCTGGGGGGTGGATGAATATATCACTTTAAAAATAATCTAATCTAATAAAAGAGTAATATGGAAATTAACTGTCTCTCCGAGACGCCTAAGCCACGCCCACCAGCCAAGCCATGCCCACCAGCCAATCAGAGGGCTGTATGCAAAGTAACCCAACCAAGATGGAGGCCGGCAGCCACAGAGCAAGCCTCAGGGGCAGGGTGGGCGGCAGTGGGGGTGGGGCAGTTGGCACAAGTGGTGGCGAGGGCAGGGCAGGCGGCGGGGATGGGCCGTCGGGGTGCAGCGTGAACCTGTGTGACCTGGACAAGGTCCCCAAGACCCTGGAGTTCTTCTAGCTGCTGGGGCTAGACTACGGGGCCAGCTCTGAGGCGGGTGTCTTGCTCCCCGTAGAGCCTCTGGATGGGTTCCCTGTCCACGGCCCTGCAGGGGCCCCAAGCTGGAGCCCGGGCGCTTTGAGCTGCTGGTGGCAATGGGGGGAAACCTACCGTACCTCAAGCCCTGGAGCTCCCCGGGCTGTCCCGTGACCAAGAAGCTGTCCCTGGCTGCGAGAGGGCACAGGCTGGGCTGAGGGATTCCCCCCCGAGTGCACACATTTTTGTGCACTGGAATATATATATATATGACATAAAGTTTGCCATTTTAAGTGTATAGTCAGTGGCATTAAGTACATTGTTGTGCAATCATCACCACCATTCATTTTCAGAACTTCTTCATCTTCTGAAACTAAAACTCTGTACCCATTAAACAGTAATTACCCATTTCCCCCTTCCCGGAACCCTTGTTAACCAACATTCTACTTTCTGTCTCTATGGAATGTATCACTTTTTAAATGGAAGAGATTTGAGTCCTCTAAAATCTTAGAAATTTCTCAGGAACTGTCTAGATGTCCAGAGTGGACTTCCCCCAAACTGGGACATTTGACAGCTGAACCTGTATTAAGAAGAGAAGAGCCTGGCTGGTTTAGCTCAGCAGTTGAGCATCAACCCAGGAACCAAGAGGCTGCTGGTTTCGTTAAATCAGAAGACACCTTAATAAACCAAATTTATTTGAAGTCCTGTTTCTAGCGCTAGCAGGCCCAGAGGAAAATCTTGCTTCTCAAATTCTGGTCCCAATATGGTGAAAGTCTTTCTTCTTTACATGTTTTTCAGCTCTTTGTTTTCCAAATTTGGAATGAGACTTCTGGACCTTCTGAGAAAAAGTCCTGTTTGCTAGGATAGGGCCATGAGACCATATCTCAAGGTCTGGCCTGGCGCCAGCACTGACAACTCTATCTGGGGCATGGTTTATGGCCTCTCTGGAAGGTAGAGTAGTCTTATTTTCCTATTATTTAAGCAAGCAAATGTTTACCGAAGCCAGAATAGCAAGGTTAAAATGTTAAACAGCAGTTTTTACCCAAGATGGAGGTTACTATGCTTCATTTTAATTCCTTGGTTATGGTCAGGGTACATGCCTGGGTTGCCAGCTCGATCCCCTGTGAGCGGCTTGCAGGAGGCAGCCGATCAATGATGTTTCTCTTTGATGTTTCTTTTTTCTTTTTAATACATTTTTATTGATTTCAGAAGGGAAAGGAGAGGGGGAGAGAGATAGAAACATCAATGATGAGAGAGAATCATTGCTTGGTTGCCTCCTGCACACCCCCTACTGGCGATTGAGCCCGCAACCCAGGCATGTGCCCTTGACGGGAATCAGTCTACAGGCCAACAAATCATGTTCTGAGCCAAACCAGCTAGGGCCTTCAATGTTTCTTATCTCTCTATCCCTCTTCCTTCCTCTCTCTCTCTCTCTAAAAAAAAAAAAAAAAAAAAGTAATAAAAATATTTCTTTTAAAAAAGAAGAAATACCCTGTCAAAGACGAGGAAGCAGCATCATTGCTTTTCCAAGCCTGACTTACAATTTGCATTTACAGCTTTCAAGATCCTTGTGTTTTAGTAGAAGCCACACCTCAATATTTCACCTACACTTCTCAAATCACCATGAGGAAGAGAAAAGGACTTGAGATAGTTTATTTAGCTGATTACTGTGCTGGAGGCTGCTGGTGCCCAAGTCAACAAAACCAGTATTGTCTCCCCTCAAGGAGATTTCCAGTCTAGTGTGAATGGTAGACACAGAAACACTTTTAAGTACAATGTGGTTACCTATTAAGATGTAATAATGGAAGAATGGCAAAGTAATCAAAGAACACTTGCTCAGGAATAGGGTAACACTTCTCCAGTGTGTTTGGAAAAGCTAATCCCATGAAACTCTTCGAAAAAAGGGTACTATGGTCAAAAACATTGGGTAAATGCTGCATATTCACTGAGTGACCAGATCATTATGACCACCCCATCAGTACTTCGTTGGGCCACCTTTTGCCTTCAGTACTGCGGCGATTCTTCTGGGCATTGACTCCACGAGATGTTGAAAAGTGATGCGAGATGTTGAAAGGTGATGCAAGGAATCTGACACCATGCCTGATGAATAGCACTGTCCAGTTCTGTGAGATTTGATGGTTGTGGAACCAGCTGCCTGATGGCTCTTTTAACTTCATCCCACAAATGCTCAATTGGATTGAGATCTGGTGATTGTGGGGGCCACTAAGCAAGGTAAAGTCTCCCTCATGTTCCTGAAACCACTCCTGTACAACATGAGCACCATGGCATGGCGCATTGTCTTGTTGGAAGAAGCCATCTCCACTGGGATACGCCATCAACATGATAGGATGAACTTGATCAGCAGTGATACTTAGGTATATTATGCTATTCAGACGTTGTTCCGCACGAATTAAAGGGCCCAAATCATGCCAGGAAAACATGCCTCAAACCATAACACTGCTCCCACCAGCTTGAAAGGTTTGTACTCATGCATGTGGGTACACATTCATGCTGTTTCCGCCAAATTCTCACTCTGCTGTCTGCATGATGCAACTGGAAACATGATTCATCAGACCACATGACTTTTTTCCAACACTCAACTGTCCAATCCTTGTGTTCCTGTGTGAATTGGAGACATTTTATCTTGGTAACTGCAGACAGCAAAGGTGTTGGAGCAGGCCTTCAGCTTCCATATCCCATACAATGCAGTGTACGGCTAATTTGCCTACAAACGTCAGGTGGTCATAATATTCTGGCCACTCAGTGTATATCCTTCATTTGGAGAGTCATAATCCACATTAGCATATTAAAAGTTCTCAGAACTCCTATAGTAAAGAAACTAATTTAATTTAGTATTTTCCATTTTTTATTGTAAAATATATATAACATTTACCATCTTAACCATTTTTAAGTGTACAGTTCTGTGGCAATAAGTACATTTACATTGTTTTACAACCATCACTATCTTTCTCTGGAATATTTCTATTTTTTAAACAGGACTTTTTTAATTTTTTTTTCCTGGACATCTATAAACTTTCTACTGAACATTCTTTGTGAAAAGGTAGAGTGAGGAAGGCCTTTAAGAGTAGGTGAAATAGAGGATGAGGAGTTGAAGGATCTTACAGAATGAGATCTTTTTGAAATAGATAGCTTCCTGCCTCAGTCATATGAGAATCTGGGTTTAGTTTGTACCAAATTATTTCCATGGTGGTAAAAGCTTACTTGGGACCTGGCTGCAATAAGGTATCTGATTAAAACAAAAGAAAGGTTGAAAGGCATGCGGACTGTGGTTAGGCTAGACCAGCGGTTCCCAACCTTTTTTTGGTTATGCCCTACATAAGCGTCTCTAAAATCCTGATGTCTACCCTCCTCTCCCCCATGACATATAATTCTTATTATTCAACAAGTGAACTCCTATTCATGTGGAGGAAGCCTAAAAGTCCATTAACTTGTTCTAAACAAAGATGATGGTATCCTTGAAAGAGAAAAATAAAAGTACAAAAGGACAGTTGAAGTTCGGAAGAAGAATTCACTAAGAAATTGTTTTAAAAAATAATATGAAGGGATATGAAAAATAGCAAGTAAAGTTTTAAAACATAAGAGAACCGAAATGCATAAATATGTCACAATGTATATTTACATACTGTATGTGAGGCCCCTAGAACCATAAGAAATAAAAAATTCACTGTTAATAACTCATCCTTGAATTGCCTTCCTGTGGGGTGTGTGCCCCACGTTGGGAACCACTGGGTTAGACTGTAGTTTTAGTTCCTTTCTTCTCTCTCCATACATCTATATCTTATCTCTAGCTTCTTCTTCCCACCTTCCACTCCTCACCCCCATTTAGACTACCCATACAAGTTATGTCTTGCTTCCTCATCCATATATTTTCTTTCCTCCTGTTTGGTTCCGACTGCTGTTCCTGGGCTGCATTATTTGTTGCCAGAATGTGATGAAGTCTGGCTATTTCCTGTCATGCACATTAGGTTTGGTTTAATTTCAGTCTGACTTGGGTAAATTACTAACCATAAGCAAGAGCTGTTAGGTTCATTTTATAAATATGAAATAGAAGTAGTTATTGTTAGGATTTTATATGTCATTTGAAATGCAAAGAAAGCAGGAACTAATTTGGAGTTTTTTGTATTAGGTTTGATCATATTAAAACTTGGTATGGAGGCCAGGAAGCCCTGAATTATCCTCTTCATTCTAGTTCTGCTAGAGGCTGGTGCCCTTATTAGCTGTCTAGACTACGCTCAAAGAGGGGTTTGATGGGGAGACAGGGTCTTTGTATTTTCTAGCAATGTATTATGAGACAATGTTCTGAAGAGACCTGTTACAGGATCAACCTCAGTCACTTTGCTTGTGTGCTTTGGTGTGTTTGCTCAGTTTTAAAGCATTGGTTCTCATGTTTTCCTAGTAAAAGCATTAATTCAGGAGTAGTACCTAAACAATTTTGTTTCCCCATGTTGGTATTTCTTTGATAGCAACTGAGTATGCACAAGAACCTAATTTGTATTATTTTTTGTTGACTTTCTACTTTGGTAGGAACTTGATCTCAAAATAGCAATTAAGTCTTGTCGCCTAGAGCTGAGTACCAAAAACAGAGAACGGTGGTGCCATGAAATCCAGATCATGAAAAAGTAAGTATACTTGACTTACATTTCTCGAGTTCTGCAGCCCAGCCAGAGAACATCATAGAGAAGGAGGCCAGAAATCCATTCTTCATAGGCTCTTTTTAGGAGTGTATTTTTCTATTTTTCATTAAGTAGATGTGTTCTATTTCAAATAATAACATCACATTATGACTAATTTAGTTTAAAAAGTCAGCTAGGTATTATCAGATTCAGCTCTATGAGTACAGAATATGTTTCTTCTAGATCTTAGGCAGTGTTCATCCATTTAACTTTCTAGTTAAATAACTATTCTAATTTCTTACTTTCACCTAGTTTTGATGAATAGTGTATATATTGCTTTGTAAAAATTACCCCAAAACTTAGTAGCTTAAAATAACAAACATTTAGAATTTCACAATTTCTGTGGTTTAACCAGCCTTCAAAGGTGTACAACAAGAGTGTCCACCCCAGGTGATTGGGGAGGCTGAATCACTGGGCCATATATAGGACACCTAGCACAGAAAGCCAAAATGCGGAGACTAAGAAACAGATCACAAAAGACAGAAATGGAGGAACGCAAACTACTGGATATAGAGTTCAGAACTACGCTTTTAGGGTTTTTCAAGAATTTTCTAGAAGCTGCCGATAAACTTAGTAATATTATGCAGAGATCTATCACCAGACTAGAGGTTTGCAATAATCGAGTCAAAGATTTGAAACATGAAAAAGAAAAAAGCACCCAACTGGAAGAGAAAAAAGAAAAAAGAATCCAAAAGTGTGAAGATAGTGTAAGGAGCATCTGGGACAACTTTAAGCGTACCAACATCAGAATTATAGGGGTGCCAGAAGAAGAGAGAGATCAAGATATTGAAAACATATTTGAAGAAATAATGACAGAAAAACTTCCCCTACCTGGTGAAAGAAATAGACTTACAAGTCCAGGAAGCGCAGAGGATCCCAATCAAAAGGAACCCAAGTAGGACCACACCAAGACACATCATAATCAAAATGCCAAGGGCAAAATACAAAGAGAGAATATTGAAAGCAGCAAGAGAAAAGCAGTTAGTTACCTACAAGGGAGTACCCATACGACTGTCAGCTGATTTCTCCACAGAAACCATGCAGGCCAGAAGGGAATGGCAAGAAATATTCAAAGTCATGAATAGCAGGAACCTACAACCAAGATTACTCTACCCAGCAAGGCTATCATGTAAAATTGAAGGTCAGATAAAGAGCTTCACAGACAAGAAAAAGCTAAAGGAGTACATCACTACCAAATCAGGAGTATTTGAAATGCTGAAGGGCATTCTTTAAGAAGAAGAGGAAGAAGAAAAAGGGAAATATAAAAAGTATGAACAACAAAGTGACAACAAATACATATCTATCAACAAGTGAATATAACAAGTCAATAGAAATATCTGATGAACAGAATAAACTGGTGAATAGAATATAAGTAAGGGCATAGAAAGGGAATGGACTGATATTTCTCAGGGGGAAGAGGACATGAGGGGTAAGGGAAGAGAATGGACAAAAATCGTACATCTATGGATGAAGACAGTGGGGGGGGTAAGGGCACGGGGTGAGGGGGGGAACCAGGTGGAGGGGAGCTACAGGGGTTTAAAAAAAAAAAACATCTGTAACAATCTGAACAATGAAGAATATTTTTAAAAAAAGAGAGAAAAAAAAATTCCTGTGGTTTAGGAATTTGGGGATGACTTAACTGGTAGTTTTAATGCAGATCTCTCTTGAAACATCCCAGAATGTTGAGTGGAGCTTTAATCATCCAAAGGATTGAGTGGGGCTGGAGTATCCACATCCAGGCTCTATATGGCTATTGGTTAGAGGCATCAGTTTTTCACTATATGGGCTTCTTTATAGGGAAACTTAAATGTCTTCATGACATGGCAGCTAGCTTTCTCCAAAGTGAGTGATCTGAGAGAGAGCAAGATGAAAGCTGACATATCCCTTAAGAACTTTCCTCAGAAGTTGTATTCCATCCTTTCTGCCACATTCTGTTTGTTAGAAATGAGTCACTAAAAACAGTCCCCACTCAAGGGGAGGAGTTAACCTCTTAAAGGGAGAAGTGGACATATTTTAAATCTTTCACAGGTAGTATGCGAGCTGCGTCATACATAATTCTTCTAGTTACCACAGCAACCTCTGTATTTAGGTATTATTGCTATTTTATAGATGAGGAAGTTGAAGCTCAAAGAATCATAAAATTGGTAGGTAAGAGATTCTGGCTTTGAAATAAGTGTTTTCTGACTTCAATATCTGTTCTCAATTCACTTTAATGCTTTTCAAACTCAGAATTGCCAGGAAAGCTTGGTAAAAATAAAAACTTTCAGGTTCTACATATAGAGATTCTGTTTCTTTAGGTCCCTAAGACCTGGGAATCTGTTGCAGATTTGAGATCCACTGCATGATGATGATGATGGCAGCTGGGATGGTATATTTGAAGTTAAAAAAAGATGTTAGAAAACAATGTGTAGTATGATGCAGTATTTATTGAAAAAATATATTTGTGCGTAACAGATTAAAATCTGGAAGGCAATTTGCCAAAATTTTTATAGTTTTCACCTCTGGATAATTCTGTAACTGTGGGAGAAGCAGCATGATATATAGGCTTTGGAGTCAGACTGCCAGATTTTAATCGTTATTTGACCACCTACTTGCTGTGTCATCTTATGTTACTTAGCTAATTTGTGCTTCAGTTTTCTCCTATGTGATGAGACTATTAATAACTCTACACATCATAGAATTGTATGACAAATAAGTGAGCTAATGTATATTAAGGTGCTTACTACTTGTCATATCTAATCTAATAAAAGAGTAATATGCAAATTAACCATCACTCTGAGACACCTAAGCCACGCCCACCAGCCAAGCCATGCCCACCAGCCAATCAGAGCGGCTGTATGCAAAGTAACCCAGCCAAGATGGTGGCTGGCAGCCACAGAGCTAGAGCAAACAAGAGGCTTCTGTTTGGAGGAAACTGCCTGCCTCGGCTGGCTCAAAGCAACAAAGTTTCAATTATAGAAGCCACGGAGCTGAAGCAAAGGAGGCTTGGTTGCCTGCCTAGGGAGGCTGTGGCCTCTGCTCAGGGCAACAACATTTCAGTCATAGAAGGTAAATAAACCCCAGAACCCTGCTTTCAGTCAGCCTTGCTGGGATCTTGGGTCAATGGGAGCTGTGGCCGGACTACAAACAGCCATCAGCCCCTCACCCAGGCTGCCCGGCACCCCAGTAGGGACCCAAACCCTGAAGGGGCTGTGGGCAGCCTGAAAATGGCCCTCAGCCCCTCACCCAGGCTGCCCAGGCACCCTAGTAGGGACCTGAACCCTGAAGGGGCTGTGGGCAGCCTGAAAATGGCCCTCAGCCCCTCACCCAGGCTGGCCAGGCACACCAGTAGGGACCCGAACCCTGAAGGGGATGTGGGCAACCTGAAAACGGCCCTCAGCCCCTCACCCAGGCTGGCCACACCCCATGGGGTGAGGGTCTCCACTGGGGGGCTTAGCCAGCCTACAAACAGCCATCAGCCCCTCACCCAGACTGGCTAGGCACGACAGCAGGTGGACATCCCCCGAGGGGTCCCAGACTACTAGAGGGCACAGGCCGGGCTGAGGGACCCCCCGAGTGCACAAATTTTTATGCACCGGGCCGCTAGTAGAAATATAATTGGAGTAATAGTGATAATATTTTTATTTACTAATTTTTAATTATACAAATGACGCCAACCTTTCCTTCCTCACTGCCCCTCAGTTAACTACCATTTCAAACCCAGACCATTTTTGTTGGAAAAAAATGTTGATTATAATTTTTCCCCTTTTTTGTTAGGTTGAACCACTCCAACGTTGTAAAGGCCTGTGATGTTCCTGAGGAACTGAATTTTTTGATTAACGATGTACCTCTTCTAGCAATGGAATACTGTTCTGGAGGAGATCTCCGGAAGGTAGTGTGGATGTTTTGAGATGACAAGATAGTAAATCATAAACTTTAACAGTGTGTGAATCACATTCAATATGATAATCTGGAATAAGTTTCTGTAAAGTGCAGTGGCAGTGTTGAGTAGTTGTGACAGATACCACTGGCCTTCAAAGCCTAAACTATTTATTGTCTGTCTCTTTACAGGGAATGTTTGCTGACCCCAAAAGAACATTCCTTTGTTAGTGGTGGTGTTTCTAGGATGGAACTATATTCGTGGTGTTAGATTAAAATATCAATGTTTAAGGTGTTTACAAAAAAGTCCTTCTCTCCTCCCCCATCTTTTCTATTGTAAATAATGCTGCTATAGAACCAGAGGCATGGATACATGGAACAGACTGACAAATGTCAGAGGGGGGGCTGGTGATGGAGAGGACTGGATAAAGGAAGGTAAAGGAATTAGCTAAAGAATATATATGCATAGCCCTTGGGCACAGACAATAGTGTGATGAGGGCCAAGGGAGTAAGGGGTGGAGGCTGGGTGGTGGGCAAAGAGGAGAAAATAGGGGGCATCTGCAGTAGTGTCAACAATAGAAATAAAAATAAAGGTGTATTTTTTTCAATTACAGCTTATTTTCAATATTATTTTATATTGGTTTCAGATGTACAGTATAGTGGTTAAAGAGTTATATACTTTACAATCCCCTCGGTATTTCCAGTACCCCACTGCCATCATGCATAGTTATCACAATATTATTAACTCTATTCCCTAGGCTTTACTTTACATCCCTGTGACTATTTTATAACTACCAATCTGTACTACTTTTTTTTTTTGTAAGTATACTTTATTGATTTTTTTACAGAGAGGAAGGGAGAGGGATATAGAGAGAGAAACATTGATCAGCTGCCTCCTGCACACCTCCTACTGGGGATGTGCCCGCAACCAAGGTACATGCCCTTGACTGGAATCGAACCCAGGACGCTTCAGTCCACAGGCCGATGCTCCATCCACTGAGCCAAACCCATTAGGGCCCAATCTGTACTTCTTAATCCCTTCACTTCTTACTCCCAGTCCCCAACACCTCTCCTCAAAAAGTTTTTTCTTTTGTATTGCAAATCTTTCTTTCCCATCTTCTTTTAAATCTGCCATATGGATTTTTTATACACATATCTGTGGGTCTTTTCAACCTTTTCTATTCCAAATTCTTTATCTTTACTTGTAAGCCTTGTCATGAAATTTACATGTTCTCTGTGTGGATTTGGTAATTTCCCCCCTCTTACATTTTCTTAATCATGACTTATTTTCTTATTTGAGTATTCTCTTAGAGTATAGTGATTAATGTGTCACTGTTACTGCCCATCAGCATTGGCAGTATACATTTTTAGTTCTTTTTTATTTTCTTTAGCTACTCAACAAACCAGAAAATTGCTGCGGACTTAAAGAAAGCCAGATACTTTCTTTACTGAGTGATATAGGTATGTAATCAATATGAAAATACCATCATGATTTAATACCACCTTGGTTCATAAAAGATTCTATATGCAACTATAAAATAGATTTTAGCATCTATAAGAAATTATCAGAAAATTTAATTATTGTTGATGCTAAATTAAAACTAGGATATTTATTTTTTGTTTTGTTTTTGGCTAGGTGTCAATTTTTGGCTAATAGATATTCCAGTTGCTGACAAAAATGGTGTTATATGACCTAATTTAATTTTACTCTCTCTCCCTCCTTAACATAGTAATTTCATTTAACAGTGGCATTACATCTATTAAATAGGTTGTCAAGTCAACTCTTAGGGTGATATCTCTTTTTAATCAGAATAATTCCTGGAAAATCCCTAAAATAATCAGTACATAGGCCCTTAGAGCAAGCTAAAAAACCAAGAATATGTTTCCCTATGTATTTCCATTTTCCTTCTTTTTCTGGGTCATGGAGGCCAAAGCTTAGTTGAAAAGGGAGGGAAAAGCTACAAGGATAAGTATAGGGTTTTTCTAAATTGCTTTTTCCATTTCTTTTTAATGTTAATTCTCATAAATTGAACATATTTCTGTAGTATTTGTTAAGTATACTGTGTTTTCTATGGAGAAAATCTTAACTGCTATAACATCAATTGAGTAGTTATGATGGTCCCTATAAATTTGAGCATTAGAGAAGTACACAGTGTGAGATGATTTTTTTTTTAATTCAGTGATTTCTCTTACCTCAAAATACATTTTAAATTTTACTTAGGGTCTGGGATCCGATATTTGCATGAAAACAAAATTATACATCGTGATTTAAAACCTGAAAACATAGTTCTTCAGGAAGTTGGTGGAAAGGTAGGTGAAAACTGAAGAAATGTTCCATGACAGTTGAGTACAGTATCCCTGTGGCAGTTAGTCTTTGAAGTTTGGTACCCTTCCATAGCACTCTTACTTTTTCTACATAGCCCTCACTATACTTTGAATTGGATTGTGTGGTCTTGTAGTTAGTTAAGATGGTGGTCAGCTGGAAGTGATGAAACCTTGATGATGCTTCTTCCTTTAGGAGGCTTTCATGTGTGCTTGTCACCAACTATCTCTCCCTTTTGAATCCAAAGACTTCAGCCTGTTTTTAAAGTTAGATGAGTATTAACTCACCCTGATCCACTGTAAGATGATACGCTGCTTCTTCCTTTGGAAGTCACCTTTACCTTTGCCTTTTGGTACAGTGGATCAAGTTTATTTTGAATATGCCAAAATAAAAATTGATAGCCAATCTGTATTTAGTTTTTATCATGTACAGGCACTGTGTTAAATTATTTTGGGGGGCTATTTCGTTGAATCCTAATAACAGTTGTGTGACGTAGGAATTGTTAGTAATATTATATAGGGCATCAAGAGACGTTTAAGTAACTTGATCAAGATCCTAAGTCTAGTTAAGTGGTGGAGCTCAGGGCTGAATCACATTTGTGTTATTCCAGAGCTCAAGCTCTTCACCATCACCCTCTCCAGAACCTTATCAGGACATTGTTGCCTTTCCATTTCAGATTTCTCAACCATTTAATGCTTGTTATTTTGTAGATTATACATAAAATAATTGATCTGGGATATGCCAAAGATGTTGATCAGGGAAGTCTGTGTACATCTTTTGTGGGAACATTGCAGTATTTGGTAAGACATGTATTGTTTCTTTGAATTTAAGTGTTCCAAATTATCTTATTTATGAAGGTCATAAATATACATAGCAGTTCAAAAATGAAGTACCTTTTCTCTTACAGTATGACATTTAAAGCACTTCTTTTCTTTTTAAGGCCCCAGAGCTCTTTGAGAATAAACCTTACACAGCTACTGTTGATTATTGGAGCTTTGGGACCATGGTGTTTGAGTGTATTGCTGGATATAGGCCTTTTTTACATCATCTGCAGCCATTTACCTGGTAAGAAATGGAAGAATACTTCAGTGTGCTTAATGTGAATGAAAATGTTCAGTAACTTGCTTTTTTTCTCCTCTCTACAAGTGGTATAATTTCCTATTAAACACATAATTGAATAAAATTCAATGGCAAACAGCTTAGAGTTTTTTTGTGAGTCAGGTTGTCTACTGAGGTAGCTTTTGTTTTTTATAGGCATGAGAAGATTAAGAAGAAGGATCCAAAGTGCATATTTGCATGTGAAGAGATGACAGGAGAAGTTCGGTTTAGTAGTCATTTACCTCAACCAAATAGCCTTTGTAGGTAAGTATATTTCAGTTCATCTCAGTTTCTTCAGGGTTGTAAAAGGGCAGTAGAGTTGTCTGTTTCAAGTATTATCATCCAGCAGAACTTTCTGCCATGATGGAAATGTTTTATATTTGCTGCCCACATTAGGTTCTTGAGCACTGAAAGGTGAGTGGTATGACTGAAGAACTGAATTTTAAATTTCACTTAATTTTAATTAACTTCAGTGTAAATGCAAATAACCACTTGTGACTAGTGGCTCCCATGTTGGACAGGCACAAGCCTAGGGAAACAATAACTGCTGCCATTCAGTTGATTGGCTTAGTTGCTAAGAAGACTCTTGGGATACTGAAGTAAATGTGTCCCTTGGAGAATGGAACTGGACTTGCCTCTGGAGTTGCCAGCAACTAACTTACATATGTGGGTTTTGGTTTTTTGTTTTTTCTTAGAGAGAGAAATGGAGAGAGAAAAACACTGATGTGAGGGAAACATTCGGTTGCCTCCCATATGCACCCTGACTGGGGATTGAACCTGCAACTTGGATATGTGCCCTGACCAGGAATTGAACCTGGACGGGACACCATTCCAACCAACTGAGCCATAATGGCCAGGCCGGGTTATTTTTTTGTGGAAAAAGTTTGTCCCCTATCATTTCATGAATTATTTATTTTTATTATTTTTACCCAAGGATATTTTTTCCATTGATTTTCAGAGTGGAAGAGAGGAGGAGAGGGGAGACAGGAGGGAGCAGGCGGGAGAAGGGAGAAAGGAGAGAGAGAAACATTGATGTGAGAGAGACACACCAATTGGTTGCCTTCTGCAAATGTCCCAAATGGAGCCAGGAAGAACCTGCAACCCAGGTATGTGCCCTTGACTAGGAATCGAACCCGTGACCCTCTGGTGCATAGGCCGGCACTCTCACCATTGAGCCATGCCCGCCAGGGCTATTATTATTTATTTATTTTTTAGCCTTACCCAAGGAATGAGAGAGAGAAACATTGATCAGTTGCCTTTTGCACGCATCCCAACCAAGGATTGAACCCACAACCCAGGCATGTGCCCTGACCGGGAATTGAATTGTTAACCTTTTGGTGCCAAGGATGATGTTCAACCAACTCTGGCTGGGTCATTTCATGAATTATTTGAAAGTAAGATACAAATGGTACAGACAAGTAATGAGAGAGGAAATGGGCAACCTATAAAATTAACTTTTTTACAGTACTAAAGGAATATTGGAACAAGGGTTTTCACCCTATTTTTGTATATTTTGTAGTTTAATAGTAGAACCCATGGAAAATTGGCTACAGTTGATGCTGAATTGGGATCCTCAGCAGAGAGGAGGACCTATTGATCTTACTTTGAAGCAGCCAAGGTGTTTTGTATTAATGGATCACATTCTGAATTTGAAGGTTAGTTTCTTACGAATGGGGTCTATTTCAGAAGACTTGCATTAAATTTAACAAGTTTATTTGGAAAATTAGTATTAAATATATTTTAATAGTCTTTTCCTGATGCTTATTTGAAAAAGAAAATTATTTTTTTAGAGTAGATGTGTTTTTATTTTTTAGTAAGCCTTCTCAGTTTTACTTTTAAGTGGTCTTTGCTTTGAAGCATCTTTTGGATTTTCCCCTTCCTCAGATTGGGGGCCTCATTCATTTAGGTCTGGATTTGGTTTGGTGAGAAAGGTTTCTACTCGCCTTACATGCCTCTGTATTTCTACCCATTTTATAATCCATGCAGCATGAACTGCCTATCTCATTGTTTAAAAATACGTTTTTCTTTCCCTGTCCAAGAAAGAAACCAACATAATTCTTCCTTGCCTACCAAGTCAACTTTGAGGATTCCCTTCTCTTCTCTTTTCTTCCTTTTTTAAACATGAAGGGTTGTTATATATTAAAGGAAAGTTAATGCTTTACCTCTGTAATAAGCATTTCCAGCAGATATAATTTGAATCATTTGTATACAGGGGTGGGCAAAAATAAGTTTAGAGTTATGAGTAAGTGAAACAGTTTATTCTCGTAATATTATTTCCTTATTAATTATTATACTTTTAATTATTCTTATCCTTATTAACCCCTTTCCCACCCCTATACACTGTCTTATCCTTATTAACCCCTTTTCCCACCCCTATACACTATAATGCATTGGAGAAACAAAGCTATTATTTTGTATAAGCTTATCTAAGGACAGTGAGAGGAAGAGGATTTAAAATCATATTAAAAAAACTGACCTCTAACTCCGTAGCCTCAAACTTGATTATCTCACCTAACTCAGTTTCACACTCAGTTGGCCTGTATTAGGCTACCCCTATTTTCAATGGGTCTTTAGGTAAGAGTATTTTCTTAATCTAACGTTGGACCCTTAAGATATATCACTGCTATTTGGTTTTCTTATCCTATATAATAAAAACTTATGCTAAATGTCTGACTGTTCATTTGACCAGTCACTATGACATACACTGACCACCAGGAGGCAGATGGTCCGACCAGTAGGTTAGCTTGCTGCTGGGGTCCAGCCAGTTGGAACTGGGCAAGATGGGCCAAACACACCCTGGACAAATCTGTGCACCGGGCCTCTAATCTGAAAAATGAGGCTAATAATACTTCCTGTTTAAAGAGAGGCCTATCTCTTCTATCATAATTATTTATGATATCAGTTATCAGTTATCAGCTGTGTGATCCCTCAGAGTTCTGTTTTTTTTTTCCCTGCCAAAATTGAGATTAGAAGATCTAATTAATGGTATTATGTTAAATATAACTTAGCTAATTAATGGGATATTATGTTAAGCATAAAGCATTTAACTCTGTGGTTGGCATCTAGTAGGTACTTCATAAATTGGAATGTTTCCTTCCAGGTCTGTGAAATATTTCTCAGAATAAGTAAGTGCTGTCTTAAATTAGGGTTTTTGTGCATTCCTAAGACTTTGTGCATCCCTAGAACTTGAAATTTTATTCCTTGGAACTAACATTTATTGTAGTAGAAAAGTAAATTCTTGAGTTTTCACGTCATTTTATAATTATAGAAGGAGATTACACTTTGGAAAATGATTGAACCTTGCATAGAACAAAGATAATGCCTTTGCTCATATTCCCTTTATTATCTTGCACTGAATTTTTTATGTAGCAGGTGGTTAATAATAATTTTTCTTTCTTATATATACAGATAGTACACATCCTAAATATGACTTCT
Source organism: Murina feae (assembly GCA_004026665.1). Classification (NCBI taxonomy): domain Eukaryota; kingdom Metazoa; phylum Chordata; class Mammalia; order Chiroptera; family Vespertilionidae; genus Murina; species Murina feae. The sequence continues at coordinate 956 of PVJC01011918.1, read as the reverse complement.
GCAAAGATAATTTCTTTTCTTTTACCACCTGATGAAAGTCTTCATTCACTGCAATCTCGTATTGAGCGTGAAACTGGAATAAATACTGCTGCTCAAGAGCTTCTTTCAGAGACGGGAATTTCTCTTGATCCGCGGAAACCGGCCTCTCAATGTGTTCTAGATGGAGTAGTAAGAAAATTCTAACATATCTAAAATTCTAACCTAAGAAATCTGTTTGCATAGAGAGATTGCATGCCTTGCATTTTGGATGTGTATTTGAAATCCTCTGGGGGATTATGCATATCTCGTAATTCTTTTACTTTTATCCCATTCATTTCTCCTACTGCTTTGCAAGATGAACAAGATAGAAATGAAACATTTGATATTTTGAACATGCTATGACTTTTTCTTTGGTGCTAGCTCTCTCCTCCCTTTTTTTTTTCTCTTTTTGTAATTGTAACCTAGAATTTTAAAATTAGACCAGCAGTCTTATAGGTCCTGCTAGAGGATAGGTAGATGGTAAAATATTGTGCTCATGACTCTTTTTTCATTTTATTTGACTTTATTGAGGCATATTTAAATATTATATAGCCTACCCATTTCAAGTGTATAATTTAGGTTTTTTTGGTTTTTGTTTTAGCAAATTTACTTAATTGTGTAGCCATCACCATGAATCATCACCTTAAAACATTTCCATCTCAGTAAGATTCTTCATGTGCATTAACTGTTAATCTCCATTCTGCCCACCCAAGGCAATCACTAATTTACTTTATATATCTACTAGGGGCCCGGTGCACAAAAATTTGTGCACTCGGGGTGGAGGGAGTCCCTCAGCCCGGCCTGTGCCCTCTCACAGTCTGGGACCCCTCAGTGGATGTCCTATGATGGCCCCAGTCTGCCAGGCGCCTTTTGTGTGTGTGTGTGTATGTGTGTGTGTGTCACCACTGGGGACCTGCCCCCAGCCGCATCTGAGGCTC
>PVJC01011917.1:0-40614 GCA_004026665.1 Murina feae | reverse complement strand
ACTGAATGTCAATTATTCAGCTATACCTATATTTTTAAATATTACATGATTTCAAGGAGAAATATCAATTTATTGTTCCACTTATTTATGCATTCATTGGTTGCTTCTTAAATATGGCCTAACTGGAGATCAAACCAACAATCCTGGCATATCAAGATGACATTCTAACCAACTGAGTGACCCAGCCAGGGCCTAATTTATATCAGTTTTTGCTTCACATGTTTTTCTTTATTGTTTAAAGATGTATAAGTGTGTACAACTGTTATATCTTCTTGCTGTATTGAACCTCTTATTAATAAATAATGTTCTCCTTTGGGTCTTATAAACTTTTAAGAGTTTATGTCTATTTTGTTTGATATTAATATATCCACACCTGCTATTAGCTACTATTTGTATAGAATATTTTTTCTGTCCTTTTACTTCCATCTATTTCTGAATATGGATCTAAATTGTATGACTTAATGACAGCATATAATTGGATCGTGTGTTTATCCATTTTGACAATCGCTGTCTTTTAATTGGAGACTTCAAGCCATTTAGATTGAAAGTAATTATTGATACAGACACTGGGGCAGTGGGGGCTTGCCCAGGCTGGGAAGGGATGGGGGAGGGGGTCAATTGGAGAAAAAGGAGACATATGTAAAACCTTAGACAATAAAAAAATAAAGTAATTACTGATAACCTGGAGCTTACTTCTATCATTTTGACATTTTTCATATATCTTATAGCTTTTTTTGTCCTTCATTTACTGTATTTAGTTGACTTTCTTTAGAGTGAAATATTTAAATGTCTTTCTTATATCCTCTGTGTATATTCTATAGCTATTTTCTTTGTCCCTTATTCCATGTATTTGCTTGAATTTTTATAGGGAGACATTTAAATTACTTTCTCATTTGCTTTTGTGTATATTCTACAGCTATTTTTTGTGATTACAATGGAAATTATACTTAATATCCTAAAGTTATAGTTCATATATAAATTTGCACTACTTTAACCTGAATAATATACAAAATCTCTGCTCCTTTACAGTTTTGTCCTGATACCTTTTAGTTGTCACAAATTACATCTTTATACACAAACCCATAATTATTGTAAATGCATTAGATTTTTAAATTATGCAAAAAACAAAATGTCAAGTTACAAACCAAAGTTAAATTAATACTGTTAGACTAGTAATCCTATATAATAAAAGGCTAATATGCAATCTGTCCCCTTGACTGGGAGTTCAACCAGGGGGCAGGGCTGGCTGGCCAATCTCCTGCAGCCCCTTCCCCTGGCTGACTCCACCCCCGATTGGCCCCCCCACTACCCTGGTTGGGGGTGGGGTCAGCAGGCCAACCTCCCATGCCCTCTCCCATTGGGATGGGCTGGGTGGACCCCATCTGTGCACGAATTCATGCACCAGGCCTCTAGTTTAAATATATTGATATTAATCTCTAAAATCATATAGAAAACCAAAAGGGCAATTAATAATTGTTATAATAATATTAGCTTTTATATATGCCCATTTGTTTACTTTATTGAGATCTTTATTTATTCATATGGCTTTGAGTTTCTGTCTGGTATCCTTTTATTTCGCCGTGCAGGACTCTCTTGGTCATTTCTTATAGGGCAGGTCTAGTGACAATGAATTTCTTCAGTTTTTGTTTATCTGGGAAAGCTTTAATATTTCTCTTACTCTTGAACAATTTTACCAAGTACAGAATTCTTGGTAGTTTTTTTTCCTTTCTTTTAGCACTTTGAATACCTTGCTTTATTGCCTTTGGCCTCCAAAGTTTCTTATGAGAAATCTGCTGACAAACTTATTGAGGATCCCTTGTATGTGACAAGTTGCTTCTCTATTATTGCTTTCAGGATTTTTTCGAGGAGAAAAAGTGGCAGCCGAAAAGACAGGCCTGTCATGCATCTCATCCCAGGGCCAGACTGGACGTACAACTTAAGTGGAGAACATTCACCTGGAATTACCAACTGAGGTTCAGCTGAGAAGACTTATAGCAAGGAAGGAGAGTGAATACCTGGAGACTGGTAGGAGGGGCAATGTCACAAGAGGGGATGACCCAGCTTCCAGGGGTGGCAGGCTGAGAATGAAGAGGGAGCTACTGGCTACAGGAGAGTATGTTCCCTAAGAATATACTTAGAGGCCTGGAGTCCAGGTTGAGCTTCACAGCACAGAGCACCAGAACCAAGATCAGCAGCCCACTTAACATCCACCTATGAAAAGCTGGCCACAGCGGAGTCTGGCACTGGTAGACCGGAGCTGGTAGGAGAGAAAACCACAGGTTCGTGTTTTGTTTTGTTCTGTTCTGTTTGTTTGCGTGTTTTTTTGTTTTGTTGTGTTTTTTTTAACCCAGAGCATAGGAGTTTACATTTGCAGATACTCACCTGAGACTTTAGTACAGAGAGGGAGATATGGACTAGAGGTGCCAAAGGAGAGGCTGGGGAAGGAAATATTGCAGGGAGGCATGGGAAAGCAGTAGCCAGAAGTATTTGAGGGTTGTAGGCCCCCAAATCAACATTGCCATTTCTCCTGAGAGGACCTAGTCGCTCCCAGTAGCCAGTAGCCATAGGGTAGGAAAAAAATGCCATGGGTGATACAGCCTGTTTCACCCTCAGGAGGCCTGCATACCACACCCTGCATTTTGACTTTTTCAGAAGAAACATAAGCAATCTCACTAGAGTTAGTGGCTGGATTAGGGAAGGGCCTTCCATCCCACTGTTCTGGGTACCAGGCTGGTACTTACCTTGCACGGGAAAGCTGATAGAAACTCCAGGTTTCCAGTAGATCCCACTGGTCTCCATACAAGGATCTCTGTCTAGCCAAGGGCAAAATATTATTTTGGGCCACTCAAGGAGGGAGGATCACAATACCAGATATAAAGCTATACAACAAAGCCAATGTAATCAAGACTGCCTGGTACTGGCACAAGAACAGGTGGATAGATCAATGGAACAGAATAGAGAATCCAGAAATCAACCCAAGCCATTACACCCCATTAATATTCAACAAAGGAGGCAAAAATCATACAAAGACAGTCTCTTCAATAAATGGTGTTAAGAAAATGGACAGATACATGTGAAAAAATAAAACTGTACCACCAACTTGCACCATACACAAGAATAAACTCAAAATGGATAAAAGACTTAAATGTAAGATATGACAACATAAAAATCCTAGAAGAAACTATAGGTAGCAAAAGCTCAGACATCTCTTGTCATAGTAATATGTTTACGAATACATCTTTGAAGGCAAAGGAAACTAAGGAGAAAATAAACAAACAGGACTACATCAAAATACAAAGCTTTTGCACAGCTAAGGAAACAATCAATAAATTGAAAAGAGAGCCCACTGCATGGGAGAACATATTTGACAATGATACATCTGATAAGGGATTAATCTCCAAAATATATAAGGAACTCATACAACTTAACAAAAGGAAGACAAAGAACCTTATCAAAAAATGGAAAAAAGAACCTAAATAAACACTTCTCCAAAATGCTCAAAGTCATTAATCACCAGAGAGATGAAAATGAAAACCACAATGAAGTATCACCTCACACCTGTCAGAATGGCTACCATGAACAAATCAACAAATGACAGGTGCTGACAAGGATGTGGAAAAAAGGGAACCCTAGTACATTGCTGGTGGGAATGTAGACTGATGCAGTCACTATGGAAAACAGTATGGAGTTTCCTCAAAAAAATTAAAAATGGAACTGCCATTTAACACAGAAATCCTACTTCTAGGAATATATTCTAAGAAACCTGAAACAACAATCAGAAAAAATATATACATACCTATGTTTATAGCAGTGCAATTTATAATAGCTAAGATCTTGAACTAGCACAAGTGCCCATCAGTACACGAGTGAATAATAAAGCTGTGGTAAATTTACACCATGGAATACTATGCAGTAGTAAAAAGGGGTATCTTACCCTTTGAGAGAGCATGGAGGAAACTCGAAACTCAGGAGTATTATGCTAAGCAAAATAAGCCAGTAAGAGAAAGACAAGTATCACATAATCTCACTCATATGTGGAATCTAATAAACAAAATAAACCAATGAACAAAATAGATCCATAGACACAGGAACATGGAACAGACTGTTGAAGGTGGGGGTAGGTGAGAAGAGATTAAGCAAAAAATGTGTATATATGCATAACCCATAGACACAGACTGTTAGTGCAGTGAAGTCCTGGGGTAGGAAGTGGGTGTGTGCTAGAAGGGATCAATGGAAGGAAAAGCGGGGGGGGGGGGGGGGGGGGGGCATCTGTAATACTTTCAACAATAAGGAGACATTAAAAATAAACTAATGATGATCTGTTCCCATTTGTACTTCTATTTTGCCAAAAGGTTTTCACTTTTATCCTTTTTGAGTCACTTCACATTAGAAGTTTGTGTTTAGCTGTATAAATAGAATATTGATGCTTATTATTATTAATTTGCCTAACTATGAGTCTTTCTTATTAACAGAGGATGAATGTGATTGGACTTACATACTTGTCCTTACTCATCATCTCTCTTCACACTTTTCTGATTTTATTTAGCTCTTTTTGTTACATTTCATTCCCTTCCAAGCAATATTGGATGTGTCAACTATTTTTTATTTTGCTAGGTTTAAGTTTTAAACATTTAAAATAGCACATTCAATTTAAAATATTCAAGTATTACTTTTTGATGTGAAAGAGTTTCTTTGAATTCTCCTCTATGGAGTATTAATAGCCACAGCTGCTGCCTATTGAGATTTTTCTCTGTAATTGTGTGAGAATTTGTATGCATCATCTCATTTAACCCTCACAATAACCTTGTGAGACAGACACACTTCTCATTCTCAATTTGCAGATAAAAAAGCTGAGATTGAGAGGAATCTAGGGCCACATAACTATTTCTTGTTAAAGCTACATTCAAAGTATATTTTGTTTGATCCTAAAGGCCAAAATTCTCATATGCTAAAGTGATGAAATTACTGAACTCTGTCCAGCCAAGGGCAGAGTAATATTTTAGGCCACACTAGGAGGAGGGATCTATTTCCACAGTTAATAACCTTATTCTAAACCAAGTTTAGTAATGTTTGTTGTTGTTTTTTAATATCATGCTATGTATGATTTTCATCTGCTGGCCCTTTATTCCCTGTGTTATTTTTCAAGCTTATACTTAAGGTTACCAATTCAAATATTTTACAGGCTTAATATTGTTTCTTATTGCTTTTGATTGATTTTAGTTATAGTTTTATTTTATCCACTTGCTACTTACCATCTATAATCTCCTTATCTCTTCAGCTGCTGTTATGGAAAATGGGGGCGGGGAGCCATTTATCTGCCTTTGCTCGCTGTATTCCTGTTCTCTCCCCCTCTCTATTTTATAGCATTTTACACACAGGTCCCATGTTGTTGTTACTTGCTTTTTCTTATATATTTTGAATTGAGGCCTTTATTCCCATCTCAAATAGTGTGAATACATTGTCCTTGATATCTGTGCTGATTGACATGGCAAGTGCTGGCTTCACCTTTTTCTCTCCATTTGGAAGAGTGGTTCTCAAACATAGATGTGCAAGTACAGTGTCAATATGCATTGTAGACCTACTGAGTCAATCATAAGTTTGGAGCATCTGGATTTAATCTTTTAGCCCACATTCTAAAACTTGTCTTTGGCTCTACATTTGTAGACCAGTGTCTTGGAACATGCTCTGAACAACTTTGGGTTTACTGTTTCTATTCTTTATTCAATCATTAATCTCCTTTGTGTGGGAAGAGGATGGTGTTGAGGACAGTGAGAAATATCTAGGGCTATGTGCAGTTGTAGTTTTTCTTTCTTAGTTGCTAGTTTCTCTGACTTTGTTGGCATCCTTGTAATGTAGTAAGTTGTTTAATGTTGATACACTTATCTCTTGGTGGAAAGTGCTTTTTGTGTTTTATAGCTTTCTCTTTTAGAGTAAGGGATCCATTTTCATGAAAAAGGTGTGAGGTTGATGGGGGGTTTGCTTTATGTAAAGCTATTGCTTTACCTATCTAGAAAACTATTTGTGGCTCTAGTTCTCAGGAAATTACTTCTATTTCTCTCTGATGCTCTACGTGGCTAGAAGGAAGAGGAACTGTATTATAAATGAGTAGGTAGGAAGGTAGGCAATAGCATGAGTTGTACAGTTTGCATCTCTTTCAGCATTTAACTTTGCAGGGATGGTTATTTGCAGAAATGAGCTCCACACAGTACACTCTACCTTTTTACAGGTCTTCTCAAATTAATTTTCTTGCCTCTGTTAACTGTGAGATCTGAATGAAGGTAGTGGTAGGGTCATATATTGATTTATTGAGTTTTCTTTCACCTGGGCCAACGTATTTTGTATCTAAATCATACTTCCAGAAGTATATTGAATGATATCAAGTTTTGTCCAAGTTTAAGCACGGATGAATTATTTCTGTTGTTTTGGTAAGTTATGGCATGAGTTCCTCAAGCCTGCACTATTTCTGCTTGTTTTCTTGGAAGGCCTCAGAGCTTATTTACTATTATTCATTGTTAAATATTTTTCAGAAAAAAAAACAAGTTATACAGTATTCCTTCTTTTTTATTTTTTTAAATTTTGTTTTATTGCTTAAAGTATTACAAAGAGTGTTAGATAAGTCGCCATTTGTTTCCCTTGACCTTCCCCCTCCTCCCCTAGCCCCCAGTGTCTTCGGTCCATTGATTATGCTTATATGCATGCATATAATTCCTTCAGTTGATCTCTTAACCGCCCCTCCAATCCTCCCCAGCCTTCCCACTATAGTTTGACAGTCTGTTCGATGCAGCTCTGCCTCTGTATCTATTTTTGTTCTTCAGTTTATAATGTTCTTTATTATCCATAAACGAGAGAGATAATGTGGTATTTTTCTTTCTTTCTTTCTATATTTCGCTTAGCATAATGCTCTCCAGTTCCATCCATGCTATTGCAAATGGTAAGAATTCCTTCTTTTTTTACAGCAGCATAGTATTCCATTGTGTAGATGTACCACAGTTTTATAATCCATTCATCTGCTGATGGGCACTTAGGCTGTTTCCAAATCTTAGCTATGGTAAATTGTACTGCTATGAACATAGGGATGCATATATCCTTTCTGATTGGTGTTTCTGGTTTCTTGGGATATATTCTTAGAAGTGGGATCACAGGGTCAAATGGGAGTTTCATTTTTAACTTTTTGAGGAAACTCCATGCTGTCTTCCATAGTGGCTGTACCAGTCTGCATTCCAACCAGCAGTACAGGAGGGTTTCTTTTTCTCCATATCCTCTCCAGCACTTGTCATTTGTTGATTTGTTAATGATAGCCATTCTGACAGGTGTGAGATGATACCTCATTGTTGTTTTGATTTGCATATCTCAGATGATTAGTATCTTTGAGCCTGGACAGATACATGCAAAAAAATGAAACTAGACCACCAACTTAGACCATACACAAAAATAAACTCAAAATGGATAAAAGAATTAAATGTAAGATGAAAAACCATAAAAATACTAGAGGAATTTAAAGGCAACAAAATCTCAGACCTATGCTGAAGTAATTTCTTCACCCATTCAGTTCCTAGGACATTGGAAACTAAAGAGAAAATAATCAAATGGGACTATGTCAAAATAAAAAGCTTCTTCACAGCAAAAGAAACCATCAACAAAACAACAAGAAAGCCCACTGAATGGGAGAACATATTTGCCAATGTTATCACTGATAAGGCTTTAATCTCCATTTATAGGGAACTCATACAACTTAACAAAAGAAAGATAAACAATCCAATCAAAAAATGGACAAAGGACTTAAATAGACACTTTTCAAAAGAAAACATTCAGAAAGCCAAGAGACATAAGAATACAGTATTCCTTCTTGAAAGGCAAACCTCCATGCTTGACATTCCACTAGAATAAAGCAAACATCCCTATAAAAGAAAATACTTAAGGGTAAAAGAAACTTTGTGCACTGTTGGTAGGAATTTAAATTGGTACAGTCACTATGGAAAACAGTATGAAGGTTTCTCACAAAGTTAAAAATAGAAAGAATACCACAATATGATCCAGCAATTCAACATTTGAATATATATTCAAAGGAAATGAAGAAAGAATCTCAAAGAGATATCTGCTGTCCCATGTTCATTGTTCATAATATCCAAGATATGAAAATAACCTAAGTGTTCTTTGACAGATGAATGGATAAAGTTAAATATAGATATAGATATATAATGTAATATTATTTAGACATGAGAAATAAGGAAATCCTGCCATTTATGACAATATGGATGAATCTGGTGGGATTATGCTAAATGTCATGTGGAATTTAAAAATGCCCAACTCATAAAACAAAGAGTACAGTGTTGGTTACCAAGGGCTTTTTAGTGGTGCAAATTAGGAGATGTTTGTCTAAGGTTACAAATTTCCAGTTATAAGATGAATAAGTTCTGGGGATCCAATATACAGCAATGTGACTATAGTTAACAATACTGTATTATACACTTGAAAGTTGCTAAGAGAATAGATTTTAAATCTTCTAACCACAAAAGAGAAATGGTAATTATGTGAGATGATGAAGGTGTTAGCTAATGCTATGGTAATAAACATTTTGATATATAAGTATATTAAATCAATACGTGTGTACCTTAAACTTATACAATGTTATGTCAATTATATATCAATAAACAGGGAAAATATACATATTTCAGAGCTTTCTGTGTAGGATGGAATGGTATCAGCTCTGGAGTATAGTCTAATAATAAGTTTTTGCTTTGCCACTTTTAAATGCTGTAATCTGGAATAATTGTTAACTTTTTATGAAACTTTTAAAAATCTCTGTATAATGGAGATAGCCAGAGTAACTACCTGATAGTGCTTTTTTTAAGTAAGAATTAAATGTATCCATGTAAAGTATTGAGCACAGGGCCTGGCACAGAATGAGCTCTTCATAATATCAATTTCCTTCTCCTTTCCCTTGCCAACCTATTTATTAATGAAAATGGAACTGCCTTATGACCCAGTGATTCCACTTCTGGGAATATATTAGAAGAATCCTGAAACACTAATTTGAAACAATATATGTACTCCTAGGTTAATTACAGCATTATTTACAATAGCCAAGATTTGAAAGCAGCCCAAGTGCCTATCATATGAGTTGATAAAAAAGTTGTGATGCATTTACACAATAGAGTACTACTCTGTCTATAAAAAGGAAGTAAATCTTACCTTTTACAGCAGCATGGATGGACCTGGAGAACATTATGCTAGGTGAAATGAGCCATTCTGAGAATGACTATTACCATATGATTTTACTCATATGTGCAATGGAATGAACAAAATAAATGATCTCACTAATATAGGGAATCTAATGAACAAAATAAACTAAGGAACAAAATAGAATGATGGACATGGATGTATGGAACTGGCCAACAGATGTCAGAGGGGAGGGTGGAGGATGACTGGATAAAATAAGGTGTAGAGGTTAGCCAAAGAACATATATGATGGCCCGTGGACAGAGACAACAGTGTGGTGAAGGCCAGTGGAGGGAGTGGCTAGGCAGAGTTGGACAAAGGGAGGGAAAATGGGGGATGTTTTAAATAGTGTCAACAATAAAAATGTGACAAATAAAATAGAAACAGATGCACAGATAGAGAACAGACTGACAGCTGTCAGAGGGGAGGAAGTGGAGGGGGGTGTGACTGGGTGAAAAAATGTGTAAGGATTAAGCAAACAAACCAAGAAATTCATAGACACAGCCAACCATATGTTGATTACCAGAGGTAATAGGGGGTGGGATAGGTAGAAGAAGGTAAAGGGAGAATAAGTTATTATGGAAGAAGAATTGACTTGAGGTATTAGACACAAAATAATATATAGATAATATATTAAAATTTTACACCTGAAACATATATAATTTTATTAAACCATGCATGAATTCATGCACCTGGAAAGAAACTATGGTCCGCGAGGCTGCGGTGGGCACAGGGGCAGGTCTCAGCCCATCCTCTGCACCCCTTCCCAATCCCTTCCACTGTGGCCCCTGATCCCCTGTCTGCCAGCAGCCCCACTCCTGCCACCACTGCTCCCATGCTCCAATGGTGTGGAGTGATTGGGGCCGGCACCAACAGCAGTTGCGAGTGAGGCCAGTGCTGTCAGCAGGTGCAAGTTGTGGCTGCTATCCCAATCACCCCTTAAGATCAGGGGAATGTGAAGAAGCCCTCAGAGGTGATCAGGGCTGGCAGCCGTTGCTTGCACCCTCTGACGGCATTGAGCAATCAGGTGGGAACAGTGGCCACCACCAGCAGTGGGTGTGAGAGGTGGCTGCCAGCCCCAATTGCCCATCAGGAGCAAAGGGAATTGGAGAAGCACTGAGGGGCAATCAGGGCCAGCACTGGGCACCAACACCAGGTGTGAGCAGGGCCTGCGCCAGGAGCTGGTGCAAGCACCAGGTGGGACCACAGCATGGGGCAGCAAATAATATTCAGTAACCAACAGAGGCTTCCCCTGATGATAGCGACCTGCATCCTGCCTTGGTCTGGCAACCCTGTTCCACCATCCCACTGCAACCAATGCTCGCCATGTTCCACGTGCACCTCCAGTGGTCAGCGCACATCATAGCAACTGATTGTTCAGTTGTTCAGTTGTTCCACAGTTCAGTCTATTTGCATTTTAGGGATATCTAATAAAAGAGTAATATGCGAATTAGGCATTACTCTGTGACAAAAGATGGCCGCTCCCATGGCCACAAGATGGTGGCTGCCCAGTCCAGCTCAACCCTGCCACTGAAGTGGTCAGGCCTGTTAGCCAGGCAGGTGGTGAGGGAGGCCGGGGGTCCAAGTGGCAGAACAGGAGATCAGAGGGGGCTGAGGGTCCCCTGCCCAGGCCAGTGGCCTTTGCCAGAGGCCTCAGCATGGGCAAGGGCAGAGCTGGTAATTGGAGGGGGCAGGGGCAGAGCTGGTGATGGGAGGGGTATGAGGGGGCCCTATCCAGGCATAAGGACTGGGTCAGAGGCCTCAGGCCTGGGCAGGGGCAAGGCCGAATATTGCAGGGAACTGGGCTCCGCAGAGCTAGTGATCGGAGGGGCAGGGGAAGGCCGAAGATTGCAGGGGACTAGGCTCCGCAGAGCCAGTGATCAGAGGGGCAGGGGCAGAGCCTGCGATCACAGGGGTCTGGGTACCAGTGGAGCCAGTAAAGCAGGGGCCTGGGGGTCCCCTGTCCAGGCATATAACCTTGGCCAGAGGCTGCCAGTGGGGCAAGGGAAGAGTCAGCGATGGCAGGGTGCAGGATCAGAGTTGGTGATTGCAGAGGCCTGGGCTCTGTGAAGTCAGTGATAGGGGCTTGGGGGTCCTCTGCCCAGGCCTGAAGCCTCAGGCAGAGGTTACAGGCCTGGGCAGGGTTGGAGCTGGGATTGGAGTGAACTACAGAGGAAACACCTTTTCTTAATCCTCATTGGCTAAGCTCTCTGTATGCCACTGGTAATATTCTTAGTAACTTGGGTAAAATAAGAATCCAAAAAGGTGATCTAGGGTTTTTTCTAACACATTCCTGGGGGGAAAAAATGAAGGTCCACTGCTGGAGGGCTAAGAAATGTCATATCCTGCCCTAGCCGGTTTGGCTGAGTGCATAATGCCTCAGCCTGCTGACTGCAGGGTCTGGGTTCAATTCTGACCAACGGCATGTACTTGGGTTGCAGGCTCCTCCCTGACCAGAGCCCAGGTCAGGGCATATGCAGGAGGCAACCAATCAAAGTGTTCCATTCATTTTGATGTTTCTCTCTGTTTTTCCCTTCTCTTCCACATTCTCTAAAAATCAATGGAAACATATCCTCAGGTGAGGATAAGAAAAAAAGAAAGAAAGAAATGTCATATCCTATGAAAGACACACCTTGAAAATGCCTAAAGAAAGTTGTCATTTTTTCATGGTGAAAGGATTGAAGTCCGTGTTGATAAAAACACCTTGGTGGCTGTGGTGACTTGCAGTGGCTGCAGCAGCAGGGTGATGGGGCTGGTGGCTTCCCCTGATTAGCCTGTTTGCCTCCCACAAGGGGAGGCCAGACTGCGGCTTAGGCCCACTCCCCAAGGGGAGCAGGGAGTGTTAGTAGGATACTTCTGAGGGCTCTCAATATGTGAGAGGGGGCAGGCTGGGCTGAGGAACCCCCACCCCAGTGCATGAATTTTGTGCACCAGGCCCCTAGTATGTAGGAGGCCCAGTGCACAAAAATTTGTGCACTTGGGGGGTCCCTCAGCCCAGCCTGTGTCTTCTCTCAGTCTGGGACCCCACCCGGGATGTCCACCTGCTGGCTTACACCCACTCCCTGGGGGATCAGTACTAAGTTGTCAGTCAGACATCCCTCTGACATCCTGGGAACCCTCGGGGTATGTGTACTTGCCAGCGGGGAGCAGGCCTAAGCTGCAGTCAGATATCCTTAGCACTGCTGAGGAGGTAGGAGAGGCTCCTGTCATCACCACTTTGCTGGCCGCCATCAGCCTGGCTTGTGGCTTAGCAGAGCTCCCCCTATGGGAGCACACTGACCACCAGAGGGCAGCTTCTGTATTGAACATCTGCCCTCTGGTGGTCAGTGTGTGTCATAGTGACCAGTCATTCCCAGTTGTTCTGCTGTTAGGGTCAATTTGCATATTACCCTTTTATTAAATCATATATATATATATATATATATATATATATATATATATATATAGAGAGAGAGAGAGAGAGAGAGAGAGAGAATAATAGACATTACCTTACTTGTAGTCCTGAGTCTGTGAACTGAAATATAAAATCTATATATATATAATAGAGAAATATGCAAATTAGCCTGGACACCATAACATGATGACCAAATAGTAGGGACCTGAGCAGCTACAGGTGCCCAGCGCCGCCAGCCCCTCAGCACCAACACACACTCAGGCCTGGAATAATGATGCATTCCAGATCAGGGGCTTTATGGACTAGGGAGACTGAAGATGAGGGGACTGTGGATCAGGGGGCTGCAGATCAGGGGCCTGCAGCACTGGGGACCCCAGCTCTGAGCCCAGAGCCTGGTCTTAGCGCTGGAGCTGTGGCTGCATCCTGAGGGGAGCCCCACAATTTGCCCCACAGACTCAGGAGAGCCAACGGGTCTGTGGGGATGGCCAGGAAGAGGCCTTGCCTGGAGCCCTATACTCTGTGAAGAGGGTCTTGTGGATGGGAGTTGGGGGCCAGAGAGTGACCAGCAATCAGTGTTTGAAGAGGGAGCTTTCAGCCCTCGTGGACTTTCTCTCCCAATGAAGCTCTGGCCCCACCCTGCACTCAGGCCCTTCCAGAGAGTCATGCCAGGCTCATGAGGCCACTGCCCACATCCACCGGTGTCTACAGTCCCACGTGGGACTGTGAACTGTATCTGAGCCACTCTGAGGTGGAGCCCATGTCACCTCTTTAAAGTTTTCATTTTTGCTGATTGAACTTTTGCCTTCTGAGGCATAGAAGCCAGAACGATGGGTGCAATGGAGCCCACAGACAGGAATCTAGGAGCTCCTCAACTCCAATGGCTTCATTCAGAGAAGGCACCCCCTCACCCCACACTACTCACCTCCCTCGGCCTGCAGGGAGCAGCACAGTCGCCATGAAAGGCATGGCCCCAAAGCTGCTCCTGAACCTTGCTCTTCTTCCCTCGACTTCCAAAGCCCAATGCAGCCTGTGGCCAACCCCACAGAGGATTGGCTGGTGCCCCCAGTACCTTCCCCAGGGCCCTCCCCAGTACCAGACAGGACCAGGCAGCAAGGGGGTGAGGTTGGTCTGGGACAGACTTAGCCCCTGCAAGTTGTTTCACAGGGGATCCTGAGCAGCGAGAATTTACCAATAAGGATGTTTGTGCAGACATTCAAACAACGTCCACTTAAAACTGAATTAAAATGCATAGATTATTGCTCTAGAGAGCAATGCTTTGGCAGGACCCCAAGGTCACCTTGGAGGCTAGAACCAAAAGTTACATGGCAGTAAGTGTTGGCGAGGTTGTGGATAAATCCCAGCCCTCATACACTGCTGTCAGAATGGAAATGGTGCGGCCGCTCCTCAAATGATTAATATCAGTCACATAGTACCCTGCAACCTGCCACTCCAAGGTATACACCCAAGTGAGGCAGCCAGTCACAAAATGTCATTGTGTATGGTCCCAGTTCCATAAAATGTCTGAAACAGCAGTGTGCAGATGGCTGGGTGGAGCAGGCAGCTAGATCGGAAAGGTGTCACAGGGTTTCTTCTAGAAGCAATACAAAGTTCTAAAAGTGACTGGTGGTGACCTGGCTGGTTTGGCTCAGTGGATACAGCATGAGCCTGCAGACTGCAGGGTCCCAAGTTCAATTCTGGTCAAGGACAAATGCCCAGGTTGTGGGCTCCATCCCCAGTAGGGGGCATGCAGGAGGCAGCCAATCCATGATTCTCTACCATTGATGTTTCTCTCTCTCCCTCTCCCTTCCTCTCCGAAATCTCTCTCTCTCTCTCTCTCTCTCTCTCTCTCTCTCTCTCTCTCTCTCTCTCTCTCTCTCTCTCAACCAATCAATATATGAGAGCCCAGAAGAGGGACAACAGAGGAGCATGGAAGAGGTGGACATGTAAGTGTCCCCATTCCCTGAGGTCAACATTAAATAATGAGCACTGAGTCCAACATGCACCAAGGCTCAGCAACAGCCCCTTTTTTGGGGGACCCATCCCAGAGGCCAAGTGCTATTGTATTGGAAAATCACTGGAGACCTAGGCTTGTGAATTATACAGATTTGTCACTTTGAACTCAGTGTATCTTGGGAAAACATTTTAAGTTCATTAGTAGTTCAAGGCTAAATCTCTGACTTTATAGTTAACTAGAGGCTTGGTGCATGACATTCATGCATTGGATTGGGGGGAAGAGGGTCCCTCAGCCCCCTGTGCCCTCTTGCAGTCGAGAGTCCTTGGGGGATGTCTGATTGACAGTTTAGGTGGGGAGCAGGTTTAAGCCATCAGTCAGTCAGACATCCTTAGCACTGCTGCGGAGGCGGGAGAGGCTCCCACCACCACTGCTGCACTTGCCAGCTGTGAATCCAGCTTCTGGTTGAGTAGCACTCCCCCTGTGGGGATACACTGACCAACAGGGGGCAGCTCCTGCATTGAGCATCTGACCCCTGGTGGTCAGTGTGCATCATAGTGACTGGTCACTCCACAGTTTAGTCAATTTGCATATTAGCCTTTTGTTATATAGGATTCATTTGTGTAGATTAGTAGCACCCTTTTTAGAAACATTTATTGTGACAGGTCCACACAGATCCCCAGCTGCCTTTGTATGTGTGACAGCCCCCTGAAGCTCAATTGGCCTGATGTTCTATATTTCACTGTTTCTCATACAGCAGGCGAATCTGGCAGGGACGCTATTAGTCAACCACAGTGACTATCTGGCAGGAATAGCTCACAGAAAATGAGGATGATTATAAGTCCCTTTGTAGGCTGCACCATCTTCACTGTTCTGAGTCCTGACAGTTATCTTTTCTTCTTTAAAGCAGCCCTTTGAAAACCCTTATGTTGTTAGACTAATTAGACCTCCTCTTTGGGTAGAAAGCATAATGAGTAGTTGGGCATATGTAGCCAGATTTCTTTATTCATCTGGCAAGACTGTGAACTTCCTGACCCTTGACAATTAATAATAAGTTAATTATTCTTAGGGTAATAAGGCACCCATATTTATTTTCCCTTTCCTAGGTCCTTTAGAGCCCAGTGACATTCTGCCTATGCATTATTTAGTGCTACCTAGCTTGTTGACTTTACTACATATTTATGATGATATTGGTGGGAAAATGGTGTGAATCTGAGTTTTCAAATCTGTGAGCCTTGTAGGGTAGCTATGCTCAGGGCTTTTCTGAATCATTGGATAATGTTGTTATTGTAGATAGAAATTAAGCTACATTGCTTATATAACTGAGTAGATCTTATGTGAGTTCCGTAAGTAGGTATGACTCTTAAGCTAGTATCTTGTAAATGTGTTCTATATTAAACATTTTCAGTTTAAAGAGAAGTTAATGAATCTTTTTTATAACTGCAGAGTAGAAGTTAAGTGATTTTTTCTCCTCTAAAATTCATTATGTATTTATTAATTATACATTCTGTACATTTTATTTTGTAAATATGAATTTTGTGCATTTCTAGTATAATAAATGCTGCAATAACTTTTTCATGTCTTTAGAATTATCTATCCTAGAGAATTAATGACCATCTTTTCCCAGTTCTCAACTGGGAAATATTTTGCCAGCTACGGGACAGTTGGAAATATTTTGAGACATTGCTCGTTGTCATAATGGGCAGGGGGGATGCTACCGTATTCTATGTCTAGAGGCCAGTAGTGTTGCTAACCATCCTATAGTACAGCACACAGTCTCCCACAACAAAGAATTATCCTGGCCAAAATTTCAATAATGTCAAAATTGAGAAACCCTAATGTGCTAAGAACTATAAAACTAATTTCACTTTTTAAAAATTTGATGTGTGTTCATTTGTTTAGAATGTGCATTGTGAAAATTCCTACTAAAGCATTTGTGTGGGGAGAGACATTCCACAGCTGTTACAGGATTGGCAAGGATGTTGAGAAATTGAGGTGAAGTTGGCCAAAATGCCACTACTGTTAAGAAGCCAAGAAATACCCTACCTGAAAAAAATATTCGTTCATAATATCATAAACCACTACAGGAAAATGTTCTTTAACCTCTGAAAAAAATTAATAGCTAAAGCATGATCTTTTCTAGTTAGATTTTAGTTTGTGGTTCAACAAACAATAATCTAAGTAGAGATTGACAATCAGTTTGTAAAGTCTTATTTAATTTTTATGAAAATATTTTCATAAAATTACCACCATAAAAAGTGATTTAAAAAAGTTATGTGTAGCATAAGATTTAAAAATTTTGTCAAAAATATGATATGAGAAAAATGTACTATTACATTTTACTTGACATTTTTTCTAAGTAGCAAATTTATTTCAGATTTCATATGCACTTGATAAATTTGATATCTCCATTTTAAGAATTTTGTGGAAGTAATATTTTCTTATGTCTCTGACTGTGGTGACTGCCTCTCCTTACCAAATTACCATATTGAAGTGGTCTCTTCTGTATTTTTTCCCTTCACACATGCTGGCTGTAAGTTAGCCTAATATATGATCAGGAGTTCTCTTGCAAAATGATCAGGGTTCAGTCATTCTCATTTAGTCTGCTTTTCACATTAAAAATAACACAACAACAGATATGAAACCAAAAATACTCAGTCAATATTTAATGAATAAATCATTCTCTTCAAGGGGTTTGAGAATGGACCTTGATCTTGTTATTTTTCTTCTGTTTTTTCAACATCTTACTTTCTACTGGCCACTTCACTACAGTTTATTAATAAGTTTAATGTTAAGTAACAATTTTAACGAGAAGAAGCATCAGCAACCATAAACATCTTTGACTCTGCTTTTCCCACTAGCTTCATTTAATCTTTATCCTTCCTTTCTAATTAAGCATCAAGGGTGAACTTTTCTTTTTATTTCTACTTGCTTGCCAATCATTCTATTTTATTAAATCTTTGTTGAAGTATAATTGATATACAAAGGACTGTACATACTTAATATGCACTATTTCAATGCTTTGAACATGACACCGTTACCACAATCAAGGTAATAAACATACCCATTACTAGAGGCACAGTGTATGACATTTGTACGTGTGTGTGTGTGTGTGTGTGTGTGTGTGTAGGGGACAGTCCCTCAGCCCAGCCTGTGCCCTCTTGCAGTCCAGGACCCCTTGGGGGATGTCCAACTACTGGCTTAGGCCTGCTCCCCGTGGAGATAGGGCCTAAGTTGACAGTTAGACAGCCCTCTGGCAGTTTAGGAGTGGGCCTAAGCCAGTAGTTGGACATCCCCAGAGGGATCCTTAATGCTGCTGCAGAGTCAGGAGAGCCTCCTACCACTGCTGCTACATTCACCGTCATGAGCCCTGTGGGAGTGCACTGACCAACAGGGGGCAGCTCCTGTGCTGAACATCTGACCCCGATGGCCAGTGTGCATCATAGTGACTGGTCATTCTGCAGTTCAGTCGATTTGCATATTAGCCTTTTATTATATAGGATGTCCGTATGTTCCCTTGATTTTGTTTCTCTGTAGTAAGAACACAATATGAGATTTAAGATCTTAATAAAAATTTAAGAACACAATTCTATATTTTTATTACAAGGAGCCTGGTGCACAAAAATTTGTGCACTTGGGGGGTCCCTCAGCTTGACCTGTGTCCTCTTGCAGTCTGGGACCCATCAGGGGATGTCAACCTGCTGGCATGCCTGGCCAGCCTGGGCGAGGGGCTGATGGCTGTTTATAGGCTGGCCAAGGCCCCCAGTGGGGACCCTCACCCCATGGGGGTGTGGCAAGCCTGGGCGAGGGGCTGAGGGCCATTTTCAGGCTTCCCACAGCCCCTTCAGGGTTTGGGTCCCTACTGGGGTGCCTGGCTGGAAGCAGGTATCTGGGGTTTGTTTATTTTCTATAATTGAAGCTTTGTAGCCTTGGGTAGAGCTCAGGGCCCACAGAGCCCTGACTTCCTCCATTGCCCAGGGCAACTCCAGCTCCATGGCTGCCATCATCTTAGTTGAATTAATTTGCATGTTTGCTCCTGATTGGTTGGTGGACATGGCTTGTGGGCATGGCTTGTGGGTATAATGGAGTGAGTGTCAATTTGCATATTACTCTTTTATTAGATTAGATAATAACTATGTTGTTGAGCAGAGTTCAATAATTACTTTATCTATCCTAACACTTCATACCCATTGAACCACAAATCCCCTTATTCTTCTGACATCTATCCTTAACACTGAACAGAAACTGTACTTTGAAAAATCACCAAAGATCTAATTATCAAATCCAAAGTTCCCTTTGGGATATCTCAGGACTTAAAACATGTGGCATCTTCTTAGAGAAACCTTTCCTGAATATGTGAGCTAAGTCTCAAGACATCCTCAATTTATTTTCTTTGTACCCCTTAGTACCTGAATTCATTTCTATGCCTTTGTTTAAATGTTTATTTTCTTTCTGTCCCCATTAGAATATAGGTTTCTTGAGTGTACAGGCTTAGCCTTGTTCACTACAGCATACTAAGCCCCTAAACTATGCCAGCACATAGTAATAATTCAATGAATATCTGTTGACTTGCTTAGACCAGTTGGTTTCCATTTTAGGTGACCCTCTCTGGAACATTTGCCACTCTTGAACATTCTCTTTTTGGTGCACCTCTTTGGCTTTTGAGCTAGCATCATTCCTTTTCAGCCTCCTTTGCTAACTTTCCAGTGGGATGTGATCCATTTGAGGTCAAGAACTGCTATTAGTACATTTGTTGACAAAAGAAAAGTCCAGAGAAATGGTCACAGGAAGTCCCTATAGTTGCATTTCAGTATGAAAGAACTTAGCTGAGTCCTGTGTTTAAGATGGCTAAAAACTATTGAAGCAAAAGAAGTATTGTTTTTTGGCTGGTAACAAAGTTAAATGTGCACAGTTAGGTATTGAATAAAAACTTTAAATTATGTGAATATATATATCTCAGTATTATAGCCTCTAGTTGTGTTTTTTTCTGTTTTGTTTTATTGCTTTAAGTATTACAAAGAGTATTACATATGTCTCATTTTTTCCCCTTGACCTTCCTCCAGCCTCCCCTACCCCACAGTGTCTTGTGTCCATTGATTATAATTATATGCATGCATACAAGTCCTTTGGTTGATCTATTACCTCCCAACTCTCCCTGTCCTTGTTGCTGTAATTTAACAGTCTGCCTCTGTATCTATTTTTGTTCACCAGTTTATAATGGCTATTATTATCCATAGATGAGTGAGGACATGTGGTACTTTTCTTTCATTGACTGGCTTATTTCACTCAGCATTATGTTCTCCAGTTCCATCCATGCTGCTGCAAATGATAAGAACTCCTTCCTTTTTACAGCAGCATAGTATTCCATTGTGTAGATGTACCACAGTTTTACAATCCATTCATCTCCTGATGGGCACTTAGGCTGTTTCCAAATCTTAGCTATGGTAAATTGTGCCGCTATGAACATAGGGATGCATATGTCCTTTCTGATTGGTGTTTCTGGTTTCTTGGGATATATTCCCAGAAGTGGGATCACTGGGTCAAAAGGGAGTTCCATTTTTAATTTTTTGAGGAAACTCCATACTTTCTCCACAGTGGCTGCACCAGTCTGCATTCCCACCAGCAGTGCACGAGTGCTCCTTTCAATTTCTTCCATAGTTATTGGCCTATTGAGATTTTTAGATTCTTCCTGATTGAGTTTTTGAAGGTTTTATTTTTATAGGAATATGTCCATTTCTGCCAGATTGTCCAGTTTGTTGGAATAGTTGTTCATAGTATTTTTTTAACAATCCTTTGTATTTATGTGGGATAGGTTGTTATTTCACCTCTTTCATTTCTGATTTTTATTTGGGTCATCTCTTTTTGCTTCTTGGAGATCCTGGCTAGAGGTTCATTAATCTCATTTATCCTTTCAAAGAACCAGCTCTTGGTTTTGTTGATCTTTTGTATTGGTTTTTGGTCTCTATGTTGTTTATTTCCACTCTGATCTTTATTGTTTTCTTCCTTCTGCTTACACTGAGCTTTTGTTGTTGCTCTCTTTCTAGTTCTTTGAGTTGTAGGGTTAGGTAATTCATTACCTTTGTTTCTTATTTTTTGCAATAGGCTTGTAGCACTATAAACTTCCCTTTCAAGACTGCTTTTGCTATGTCCCATAGATTTTGGATTATTGTGTTTTCATTGTTGTTTATTGCCATGATATTTTTTATTTCTTCTTTGCTATCTCTGGTAGCCCAGTCATTAATAGCATGCTATTTAGCCTCCATGTGTTTGATATTTTTGAATTGTTTTTATTGTAGTTGATTTCCAGTTTTATGCCATTGTGATCTGAGAAGGTGCTTGATATGATTTCTATCTTCTTGAATTTGAAGAAACTTTACCTGTGACCCAACATATGGTCTACCTTTGAAAACGACCCATGTGCACTTGAGAAGAATGTATATTCTGTGGCTTTGAGGTGAAATGTTCTGAAGATGTCAATTAATTTCATCTGATCTAGTGAGTCATTTAGGATTGATGTTTCTTTGCTGATTTTTTGTTTAAAGGATTTGTCCAATGATGATAGTGGGGTATTAAAATCACCTACTATGATTGTTTTACTGTCAATCTCTCCCTTGATATTCTTCAGAAGTTTGTTGTTGTTTTTTAATGTATCTGCATGCTCCTGTTTTGGGTGTATGTATGTTTACCAGAGTTATTTCTTCTTGTTAGATTGCTCCCTTTAATATTATGAAGTGGCTTTCCTTATCTCTTTTTATGTTCTTCACTTTGAGATCTCATTTGTCAGATATAAGTATTGCTACCCCAGCTTTTTTGTTCATTTCTATATGCCTGAAAAAACTTTTTTCCATCTCTTCATGATCAGTATTTGCACATCTCGTTTTCTGAGGTGGGTTTCCTGTAGATAGCAGATATATGGGTCATGTTTTCTTATCCACTTAGTTACCCTATGTCTTTTGATTGGGGCATTTAATCCATTTACATTTAAAGTTATTATTGATAGGTACTTGTTTGTTGCCATTTTTATTCTTTACCCTTGTGTTTCTTCTTTGTCCTCTTTCTTCTTTTTACAGCAGACCCTCTAGCATTGCTGGTTTGGTGGTAATAAACTCCCTTGGTCCTTTTTTGTCTGTAAAGCTCCTGAATTCACCATCAATTTTGATTGATAGCCTTGCTGGGTACAGTATTCTTGGATTCAGACCCTTGCTTTGCATGACTTTGTATATTTCATTCCATTCCCTTCTTGCCTGATGTGTTTCTGTTGAAAAATCAGTTGCTAGTCTGATGGGGGATCCTTTGTAGGTAACTTTCTGTCTCTGGCCACTTTTAAGATTATTTCTTTGTCATTGGTGTTTGCCAATTTAATTATAATGTATGTTGGCATCAGTCTTTTGGGGTTCATTTTGTTTGAGACTCTGTGAGCTTCTTGGATTTGTGTGAGTTTTTTTCTTCCCTATACCAGGGACGTTTTCTGTCATTATTTCTTCAAACAGGTTTTCTATTCCCTACTCAATTTCCTCTCCTTCTGGCTCTCCTATTATGTGGATGTTGTTTCATTTAGTTTTATCCCAAAGTTCTCTTAGGCACTCCCTCTGCTTTTTATTTTTTATTTTTTTCTAGAAGCTGCTCTGCTTGGATATTTTTTCCTACCTTGTCTTCTGGTTCACTGATGCAGTCCTCTGCTTCTTCTAGTCTACTGTTGATGCTTTCTATTGAGTTCTTTATAGCAGCAATGTCATTTTTCATTTCCTCTTGGTTTTTACACATACTGTTGAATTTGTTGTCCATTCTTTTCATCCACCGTATGACCATTTCTCTTAATTCTTTCTCTGACAGGTTGCTTGCTTCCATTTCATTTATTTCCTTTTCTGGTGATGCCTGATTTTCTTTCATATGTGGGCTGTTTCTTTGTCTCCACATAATCTCTCTTCTCCAGCTGTCTGGTTATATAGCTCTCTCTCTACTTATCCTAGGCAATATCTGACCTCTCCTTGAGGAGGTGCAGAGCTCCTCTGAATCCACATGCTTCCACCACTTGGAAACTGGTATTCCTGAGTTCGCAGCTATTTGCTGGGTGCCATTGTTGTAGATTCCAAGGATTTTCAGGCTTCTGACAACATCCACTTTCCCCTTCAAGATGTCATGGTTTCTGCGTCAAAACCAGTTGCTCTTGTAGGGATACCAGCAGTAGTGGGAGCTGTCCAGTCAGGGGAAGGCTATCCAGCAATCCCTCACACTCCTCTGGAGTATAGCTGTCCCTCAACTCACAAACAAACACTCCCCGTGCAACCACACACTCTCTCTTTGTTCTCTCACTCATGCACTATCTTGCAGTCTGACTTCCCATCGGCAGCCATCTTCCTTCCTCTTTTAGTTGTGTTTTGATGCTTAGTCTGCTACCCAACAGAAGTGATATCAAACTGGGTCAAAAATGGGTAACCTTGCCCTAGCCAGTTTGGCCTAGTGATTGGCGCCTTGGCCTTTGGACTGAAAAGTCCTAGGTTTAATTCTGGGCAAGGGCCCTTACCTTGGTTACAGACTTGATTCCTGCCACAGTTGGGGTGTGTGTGGGAGGTAACCAATTGATCTGTCTCTCTCACATTGACATTTCTCTCTCTGTCTTCCTTTCCCTTCTACTCTGTCTAAAAATCAATGGAAAAAAATATCCTCAGGTGAGGACTAAGAACAGCAAAAAAACAAAAAAAATAGGTAACCTTACAGAAGTCCATACATTGAGAAATTATTCATGTATGTAACAATAACTTGATTAAATATCATGTAGCCATTAAAATTATAAATTTTAATTATGTAGATATGAAACTTGATAATTAAATTTTATAATTTTAATGGCTACATGATATTTAATCAAGTTATTGTCACATACATGATTACTTTCTCAATAAGGACACATATGTCATAACTTAATAAAGAAATTTAAAAAATATATGAAACGAGATATTTCTTATAAAGGCATGGCACAATATTATGCATACAATGTGAGTAGAGTTTTATAAAATATGTATAACAATGAAAACTAACAAGGATAAACAGAAACTGTAATAATAGCTAGGCCATTTTATGGAATAATGGATATTTTGTTCTCACTTTTCCAAACACCCTGTAGCACACTTACTTTTATATATTTTAAAAACAACAATCCAAACTGAAAACACTAAAAACCTGTACCCCTGATGAGATGCACTTGTGATGGAAATGTCACAAGAGAGGTTGGCACTTGTGTCATCTTTTTTTCAAGGAGGAAATATACTCTCTGCTACTCATGGTCTTTGATATTTCATTTGTATTTAATGTATTCCACATGTAGAATCTCCTTTCAAGTTGTCATGGCTTGGAAATATAAATAAAGGCTTAAATTACTCCCATAAAAATGACTTATTCTAGTTCACACCATGAATCACTGGCAGATCTGAAAATGAAACCCCTCAATTTACACTCTTAGACTTCATAAACATCTTTAAAATACTTCTTCTATTCTAGAGTGGTAGCTACATAATAAGTGTTCCAAATTTATTAGACTAAAAGTCTTAAATTTTCCATTTCAATGCTACTGTTCTATGTCACAATGAAAGTCATTCTGACTTCACTTGTAAGAGCCAGATTGGTCTGATACATGCATTGTGGAGTTTATTAAATTATTGCCTCTTCTTTATCATATATAATTTTGAAAGTAAATCCATGTTCATGAAATTCATTACAACAGTATTTGCAGAGGCATAGAGAAATGCAGCAATTTATTCATGAATAGGCATTATCATGAAATGAATGATGACAAGTGCCTAGTTCATGAGATGGTTAGAGAGAGAGAAAACACATGTTTCAGCTTTATACTTATGACCATTTTTAATCATCTATGTGATTAGAGGAATACGGTTGGAGTAAACTGATTCTGATGTGTAAATTCCCTGACCCAGCATGTAGTCTGCCACTCAACAGGGGTTGTTCTGTTAATATGGGATGTATTAGCTGCTAGGCAGGAGTTCATTTTTCAGCTCCGCAGACAGGAATGACTTGCCATCAGCTAATTCAGACAATCCAAATACATTTTTATTGTGGCTGACTACATACTTTTTGCATTGTTTCATATATATATATATATATATATATATATATATATATATATATATATATATATTCATTCCAATGATTGAAACATTGAGACTAATAAAAAACACATCTTCCTAGAAGAGTGTCTGAAAAGCTTAGAACCCATAAATGCCAGATAACAATACAGAATAAGAAGATGCTATTAGAATAAAACTGTGGTAATTAATTGTAAGTCTAGGGAATAAGAAATTTTCCTCAACCCTCTCTCACCCCATGCTCGTTAAGTAGGCATACAAATCCAGAAAAAAATTTAGCAGTTCTCTCAAAAAATTAAATGGCTCAAGAGCAAAATATTTAATTCCATTTATAATGTCTCCAACATGTACCAGCCAAAATTATGTTTTAGAAATTGAGTCACATGTATGCATGCTACTGTAGTTCAATAATCTTTATTGCTGTTTAGTGTTGAATTGTTTGAATATATCTAGTTATTTATCATTATTTTTTTCCCATGGGTGTTTAAGTTTTTTGGCACCAAATTCTCTCACTTTCTATTTGTCTAAATATGTCGTCTTTCACCTTCATTCTTAAAAATATTTGAAGTTGGTATATGATTCTTGGTTGGTAGTTTCACTGCCTTCCTGTTCCTTTTGCTGATGTTGAGAAGTCAGATCTTTTTCTAATTGCAATAGTGAATTAATTTTTTCCCCTCTGGATGCTTTTAAGACTGTGTGTCTTTGGTATTCTCCTCTTTCACTATGATGTGTCCAGTTACAAATTTCTTTTCATTTATTTCACTTGAAATGTGTTAGTTTTGCTGGATTTGAATTTTGATGTCTTCAAAAATTATGATAAAAATATCAGTCATTATCTCTTTTACTTGTTTCCTTGATCTCACTTTCTACTACCTATTGAGATTCTAATTCACATATATAAGAGCTTCTTCCTCAATATACATGTATTTTATTTTCTTTCATATTTAAATTTCCATTTTATTAGGCAACATTTTAGATAAGTTCTTTGAATTATTTTCTTTCTAATTTTAAATGCCTGCATCATATTTGCATTAATGAGAAACTTACTTAAAAGTAATATTGATTACAGTTTGGCCAAGCATAAGATTCAGGCTACAGGTAAAATCTTGGATATATTCTCCTAATATATTGGGACATTTTTTAGAGTGCTAACATTTTCCCCCCATTCGGGGCCATAGTATACATCTACTGGTGCCATATTTTCTTCATTGATATTTACACTGTGCACTCTGCATCAGCATTTTGAGTAATATAAAAAGGTAGGCTTATGTGCTCTTTCATACTTAGTTTAATAATGTGAAGTTATTATTTATAGGAAATCTTGAAAATAATTCCCCCAACTTTTGCATTTAATGTCAAGAACATTTTATAAATGCACTTATAGTTTGATTTAGACACAAATAATGAATTAAACTAAAGCAGAGAAGTTTATTTCCTTTTGATCACAAAACTGACAGATTTTGGTTGCCTACAACTATGTTTATGATAATAAATGAGAATAGTTGTTATGATGGTTAAACAAAAAAATCCTCAAAATAAAAGCAAAACTTTCAGAAGACTTTAATTAGAAATATATACTAACATATCTTTAAGGTCTTATATGCCAATATTAAACTTTTAGTTTTACTGAATGGAAGGTTACAAATAATATAATTTCAGGCCCAGTCATATTTCCAATAAGGGAGTTTGTATATTGACTAAACTTAAGTTGTGCTTGAAGAAAAATGTATCCAAGTGAGTATATTTTTATTGACACATTTTCTATGAACTATTTTTTGAAAGCTAACATTTTCAGGTTAGACACATGACTCTCATTAAGTCAATGCTACACAGTTATGTTGTATTACTTTTGAGAAACTAATGAAATTAGTTAATGTGTCAGAGTTACTTATTTTGTTTTTATTGCATTAAACTTTCATAGGAAAAGGAATCAATTCTTGGAGGTATAATTATTTAGTTGAAAAAGTATTTATGGTCAATCCTATTTACAAACAAATTCTGGCCCTACTGCTAACTAGCTGCATAACCAGAAATGTTTTCTGCACTTCACTTTCCTCATCTGTAAAGTAGTTGTCAAAATGCATATATAATAGAGATGCAGTGAAAACTAAATTAGATGATATATTTAAAACATCTATAATAGTACCTGACATCATACAGGATGGGAAAAAAGTAGATTTACAGTTGTTCATATGGAAAATAATACAATAATTAGTAAATAATAATACAAGAATAAATTCTGTTTTGTGTATTCTCAACTCTAATCTACTTTTACCACACTCTATATATTAAAACCTTATTATGTTTCAGTTATCATACTAGATGCTAAGATACAAAGAGGACATATAGTTCCTAGAAAATAATAGGTGAATCAATTTCTACCTTTTTGATTATATATGCCCCATATTACATTTCAGAGCCAGATTTATACAGCTTAATCAATATCCAGATCTTAGTTATTTTTAAATCCTTGTTGCTCCCTCACTACTGCTTTCATGAATGTGTTCTGTTTTCTTTCAACTCTTTTACTAAGTGATGAAGTAACTGTTACATTCAGAAAGCTGCAATGGTTTTCCTTCATGCTTCCTCACTTATGTAACTCCTTGGCCTAAGTTTGGAACTGGGTGAGAAATAACAATGCGTTTCTATTATATGCAAATCTCAATACTTGGCAGTATTCTCTGAGACCTGAGACCTTCCTCCCTCCTGCCTCCACCTTTTTTCTTTGCAACCTGCCTTATATAATCCTACTGGAAAATAAGATGAACATATACAGTAGTATATCCATTTAAGCTGCCTAAATTCTCAAGAGGCTTGGATCATCTTACTTAATTTACTGCCCCAATTTACTGATTTATCTTGCCTTCTCTAGTATTGTTCTGCCTCAGGATCATAAAAGCACTAATTATATCTCATAATATAATTTTATTTGTTTGTTTATTTTAAATTTATTGAGGTGGCATTGGTCAACATGAACATATGGTTTTCAAGTGTGGGTTTCTATGTCACAAAGTCAGAATATTGCACTGTGTACCCGCCACCCAAAGTCAAATCTTCTCCTGTCACTATATATTAAGACCCCCTTCACTCCCCATCCCTTTCCCTATGGCAATGATCACATTGCTGTTTGTGTTTACAAGTGTTAGTTTTATATCTCACATACGAGTGACATCATATGGTTCTTAGCTTTTTCTGACTGACTTATTTAACTTAGCATAATATTCTCAAGGTCTATCCATGTTGTTGCAATGGCACTATTTCATCCTTTCTTATGGCAAATTAGTATTCCATTGTATGTATATAACACATCTTTATCCAGTCCTCTATCACAGGACACTTGTTTTTCCATATCTTGACCACCATGAATAATGTTACAATGATCATAGGGATGTATATATCTTTGCAAATACATGACTCCAAGTTTTGGGGTATATACCCAGGAGAGGGATTGCTGAGTCATATGGTAACTCTATTTTTATTTTTTTGAGGAATCATCAGACTGCTTTCCGTAGTGGCTACATCTCACAAGCAGTGAATGAGGGTTCTCTTTTTTCCACAACCTCTCCAACACTTGTCATTGTCTTGTTGATAATGGCCACTCTAACAGGTGTAAGGTAGTATCTCATTGTAGTTTTGATTTGCATTTCCCTATTTGCCAGTGACGTTGGACATCTTATCATATATCTATTAGCTATTCGTATATCTTCTTGTCTTCTTCGGAGAGGTGTATTTTCAGGTCCTCTGTCCACATTTAGATTGTGTTGTTTATTTGTTTGTTGTTGAGTTTTATGAGTTCTTTATACATTTTGAAAATTAAATTCTTATCAGAGCTCCTGTTCGGAAATATCTTCTCCCATCTGGTTGGCTGCCTCTTTGTTTTGTTGTCAGGTTGTTGTTGTTGTTGTTGTTGTTGTGTTTTGTTTTGTGTTTTTGTGTATGTGTTTTTTTTTTTTTTGCTGTGCAGAAGTTTTTAGTTTGATATAGTCCCATTCACTAATTTTTGCCTTTACTTTCCTTGCCTTTGGGGTCAAGTTCATAAAAATGTTCTTTACTACAAAGGTCCATAAGTTTGGTACCTATATTTTCTTCTATGTAACTTATTATTTTGTGTCTTATATTTAGGTCTTTGATCCTTTTTGAATTAATTGTTTTACATGGGGACAAACTGTAATCCAGTTTTGTTCATTTGCATCTGACTTTCCAGTTTTCCCAGCACCATTTATTAAAGAGACTATCTTTACTCCATTGTGTGTTTATGGTTCCTTTGTTGAAAATTAACTGTCCATATGCATGTGGTTTTAAGCTTGGACCTCTATTCTGTTGCATTTATCTGTGTGTCTGTTTCTCTGCCAATACCTACTGTTTTGATTATCGTAGCTCTGTAGTATAATTTAAAGTCAAGTACCATGATACCTTCAGCTTTAATCTTTTTTTCTCAGGATTGCCTTACCTATTTGGGGTATTTTGTGGTTCCATAGAAATCTGATGATTTCTCATTCTACTTTTAAAAATGACATTGGGATTTCAACAGGTATTGCATTAAATCTGTATATTGCTTTGGGTAATATGGCCATTTTAACTATGTTGACTCTTCCAATCCATGAACATGAAGTGTGTTTCCATTTTGCTCTGTCTTTTTCAATCTCTTTTAATGATGCTTTGCAATTTTTAGTATATGGATCTTTCATATTATTTGTTAAGTTTATTCCTAGGTATTTTATTCTTTTGGTTTCAATTGCAAAATAAATAGTGTTTTTTTTTTCATTTCTTTTTCTGAAGTTTTGTTGTTAGTAAACAAGA
This sequence comes from Murina feae, assembly GCA_004026665.1. Lineage (NCBI taxonomy): Eukaryota > Metazoa > Chordata > Mammalia > Chiroptera > Vespertilionidae > Murina > Murina feae. The sequence goes on along the minus strand of PVJC01011917.1, from coordinate 11,153 downwards.
AGGCAATGGATTTTTGTACATTGATTTTATATCAGTCAACCTGACTTTATTTGACTATTATTTCTAGTAGTTTTTTGGTGGAGTCTTTTTTTTAATTTTTTTTTTATTGCTTAAAGTATTACAACAAATGATAGATAAGTATTACAACAAATGATGGAGTCTTTAAGGTTTTCTATATACAGAATCATGTCACCTGCGAAAAGTGACAGTTTGGTTTCTTCCTTCCCTATTTGGATGCCTTCTATTCCTTTCTCTTCCTTATCCTTATTGCTCTGGCTAGGACTCCCAGCACAGAACACAGAATCATATATATATGCTTAAGTGACCAGCAACTAGCCAATCAACCAGTAGCTATGATGTGAAATGACCACCAGGGAATAGACACTCTGACAGGTAGCTACGATGCTCATTGACCACCAGTGGCAGATGGTCAATGCAGGAGCTGATGAGCTGCGGTGACTTGACAGCTGTGTTTCCCAGGTGATGCACCCAGAACCAGAGAGCAGGGAGCCCAATTCTGGGGTGTGTCACCCCAGAACTGCACTCTTGCAATCTGGAACCCCTTGAGGGGTGTCAGAGAGCCAGTTTCAGCCCTACCTCCATAGGCCAGGCTGAGGGACCCCAACGGTGCATGATTGTTCTTTGAAAAGATGTGCAATGGGCCTCTAGTGTTGAATAAGAGCTCTGAGAGTGGACATCCATGTCTTACTTCTGATCTTAGAGGAAAAGCTTTCAGTTTTGTTTTTTTTTTACCATTGAGTATGATATTAGCTGAAGATATATCAAAGGCGGTCTTCTTACATTAAGGTACTTTCCCTCTATTCCTATTTTATTGAGTTTTTAATCATAAGTGGATTGTATCTTATCAAATGTTTTATCTGCATTGTGGATAAGATCATAGATTTTTATCATTTCTTTTGTTAATGTGCTGTATTACATTGATTGATTTGCCTATGAATGAACCCAATTTGATCATGATGTATTATTTTTTAGTTGTACTGCTGTATTCATTTTGTTAGTATTTTGTTTAAGATTTTTGCATCTGTACTTATCAGAGATATTGGTCTCTAGTTTTCTTTTTTTGTGTTATCTTTTTCAGGTTTGGTATCAGGATTATATTGGCCTCATAGAATATGTTAGGAAGTATTGTCACATCTTCAAATTATTTTGAAAGGATTTGACAAGAATTCTTCTTTGAATATCTGGTAGAATTCCTTAGTAAAGCCATCTGGTCCTGGACTTTAGTTTTTTGGGAGGTTTTCGATGGATGTTTTAATTTCCTCATTCTTGATTGCTCTATTTAGATTTTGCAGTTCTTCATTATTTACTCTAGGAAGGGTATATATTTCTAGGAACTTATTCATTTCTTCTAGGTTATTGAATTTAGTGGCATATTGTCTTTGATAATATTCTAGTATGATCCTTTGTATATCTGTGATGTCTATGGTGACTTCTACTCTCTCCTTTCTGATTTTGTGTATAAGGGTCTTTTGTCTATTTTTTTTAGTGAGTCTAGCCAGGGGTTTGTCTATTTTATTAATCTTTTCAAAGAACAAGCTCTTTGTTGTTTGTTTTTTGTTTTTTTTTTTGGTGTAGTTGACAATATCACGGATGTATCCCATTTTCCCCACCTTTACCCTCCTCTGTTCTCATTTCCCCCAGGACATCCCAACCCTATTGTCCATGTCCATGTCCATGTGCTATGCAGATAAGTATATATGTTTTTTGGTTTATCTCTCCTCATCTCCCCACCCACACAGAGGTATGTCAGTCTGTTCCATACCTCCATGCTTTGGATCTTATTTTGTTGGTAAATTTGTTTTGTTCATTAGATTCAACAAAATAGTGAGCTCATGTGATATTCATCTTTCTCAGATTAGCTTATTTCACTTAGTATAATAGTCTCCAGGACCATCCATGCTGTCCAAAAGGGTAAGATATCCCTCTTTTTTACAGCTGTATAGTATTCCATCATGTAACTATCCCACAGCTTTTTTTATCCATTCATCTACCAATGGGAACTTGGACTGTTTCCAAATTATAAATAACCCTGTGATGAGCATAAGGATGCATATATTCTTTATGATTGGTATTCCCGGGTATTTAGGATATACTAGTATTCCCAGAAGTGGGATTGCTGGGTCAAATGGCAGTTCTATTTTTATTTTTTGAGGAAACTCCATACTGTTTTCCATAGTGGCTGCGCCAATCTGCATTCCCACCAGCAGTGAATGAGTGTTCTCTTTTTTCCATATCCTCACCAGCACTTGCAGTTTCTTTCTTTAAAATATAATTTTATTGATTTCAGAGAGGAAGGGAGAGGGAGAGAAAGATGGAGATATCAATGATGAGAGAAAATCATTGAGCCTGCAACCCAGGCCTGTGCCGTGAACAGGAATGGAATTGTGACTTCCTGGTTCATAGGAAGACACTCAAGCATTGAGACATGCCACAAGGGTTGTTGTTTCTTGATTTATTGGTGATAGCCATTCTGATAGGTATGGGGTGATATCTCATTGTGGTTTTCATTTGCATTTCTATGATGATTAGAAACTGAACATTTTTTTCATATGTCATTTAGCCATTTGTATGTCCTCTTTGGAGAAGTGTCTATCCAGGTCCTCTGCCCATTTTTTAGTTGGATTGGCTGTCTTCCTTTTGTTGAGTTGTATGAGTACTTTGTATATTTTGGAGATTAACCCCTGAACAGATGTATCATTGAAAAATATGTACTCTCATATAGTGGCTTCTCTTTTCTTTTTAATTGTGGTTTCTTTTGATGTTCAGAAGCTTTTTATTGTGATATAGTGCTGTTCATTTTCCCTTTGTTTCTCTTGCCCCAGAAGATGTAGTGGCAAAAATTCTGCTTTGTGAGATGTCTCAAATTTTGTTGCCTATGTTTTCTTCCAGGATTTTTATGGTTTAATGGCTTATATTTAAGTCTTTTATCCATTTTGAGTCTATTCTTATGTATGATGTAGGTTGGAGGTCTAATTTCATTTATTTTGCACGTGACTATCCAATTTTCCCAACACCATTTATTGAGGAGACTATCTTTAAGTCATTGTATGCTTTTGCCTCCTTTGTCAAATATTAATTTACTGTGATGATGTGGGGCAATTTCTTGGGTCCCTGCTATGTTCCATTGATTTATATGCCTGTTCTTATGCCAGTTCCAAGCTGTTTTGATGACAGTGGCTATGTAGTATAGTTTGATATCCGGTATTGTGATCCCTCCAACTTTGTTCTTTTTCTCAGGATTGCTGCAGCTATTTGGGGTCTTTTGTGGATCTATATATATTTTTGGAGTACTTGTAGTTCTGTGAAGTATGCCATTGGTATTTTAATAGCAATTGTGTTGAATCTATAGATTATTTTGGGTAGTGTGGACATTTTAATTATTCCAATCCCAGAACATGGTACACTCTTCCATTTATTTGGATCTTCTTATATTTCAGTTTTCAATGTCTTATAGTTTTTGTAAGTACAGGTCTTTTAACTCCTTGGTTAAGTTCATTCCTAGGTATCTTTGTTATTGTTGTTACAATGGTAAATGGGATTGTTTTTTAAGATTTTCTTTCTGAGAGTTTATTATTGGTGTATAAAAATGCCATTGAATTCTGGATTTGATTTTATAACTTGCTGCCTTTCTAAATTAATTTATTAAGTTCAGTAGCTTGCTGGTTGAGTCTGTCCATTTTTCTATGTGCAATATCATGTCATCTGCAAATAATAACAGCTTTAATTCCTACTTTTCAAATTTGGATGCCTTTTATCTCTTCTTGTCTGATCACCATGGCTAGGACATCCAATACTATGTTGATAAGAGTGGTGAAATCCAACATCCTTGTTTTGTTGCTGATCTTAAGAGAAGTGATTTTAGTAAAGGTATATTATGTATCTTTAAAGGTGAAGGTTAACTGTAGCTAGAATCTGTTGAAATAGGCACTGAATAAAACATGTCAGTCATATACATTGCTAAGTCTGCTAATTATTTACCAGTTTCTTATTGGGTGGAATCAATAATTTTAATAATATTAGATATGGATCTCTAATGAGTGGGACATTAACAGTATGACAATTCACACTGGGGCACCATTCACGCTTTTCAGGTTTAAGAGGAAGTCTAATTTGGGTGTTAAATTCAGAAGCAGTAGGGATAACTATACCTTCTCTAACTAGGTCTTATACAATGGGTGTCTATCTGTGAAGGTCCTCCTTTCATTTACATTGGGCCCTTTTATCAACGAGGGTGAAAATTATTATTATGTTATAAGTGGGGAGGAAGGTACACAGGATAACATTTTTTCAAGCTGATTATAAGTGCAAAAGAATTGATTTTACTACTCATTGTGTCAGATTGTCATTATGCACTAGAAAGTATTTTAGGACAATGAGTGTTTTGGTTATGGGAAATTTAGGCAACACAATACTTCTAATGATTAAGTTTAGGCATATTTGTTCTTTTTATTTAGCTGCTTGTCCTAATGAGGGCTGAATGGTGAAGAGAAAGGAATGAAGCTTAAAGTTATCAATAGTCTAATAACTAAAATGGAATTAAATTTATTATTATACACTGCCAACCCTCACACAACACTCTGCTTCCCATCTCCCATGCATTCCCCCACCCCCCATCCCCAGGGGCCAAACACAAGCAAAATCACCAACTCCTTTTATTCCTTGCCAGTATGATAAAGCATTAAGGAAAGATTCATCTTCAGTCTACAACTAGTCCTTATTCTTGGTTTCTGGCTAACTATAGGCTGGCTGGTCTGGTGGCCAAACTGGAAGAATTCTACCTCTCTCCCTTCTCACATACCTGCCCCCTCCTTTGTACCCTCCCCATCATCAGAGAACACTCAGAGATACAAACACATTACCTTTATACACATGCTAGTATTTACTCAAGGAGCCCATTGCATTTTGATCTCATAATGACCATTTCTTAAGCATTTTCTGTAGAGAAGCTACATATAATTAAGAGTCTTTATCTTCTGGTAGACCCTGGGCATTATTTGTGATAGAACAACTCTCCAGTTCTTCTTCGTTTATTGGCTTGCTTACTGTAGGTTTTGTACCCTTCCTGTAGTAAAATACAAGTATCTGATTCTATTTTTCTCATTCTTTTCTTAGCTCTGCTTAAGGACCAAATTTACCTTCGCCATTATCTTCGTTATCTAGTTGGGAAACAAGTTAAACTTAGAAAGACATTAGTTTTGGGGAAAGAGTTGGGAAATGGGTGGGAAAGGGGCTTATAATAGAATGACAGTGGGTTGATTGAGGAAGTGTCTGTGCCAAACAAAGGCAAGGCCAGTGTCTTGGATGAGGAATTATTGGGGAAGAGGAGGCATATGAGTAAGGTAGTCTGACTTTATCCTTTTCTTTATCATCAAGTTGGGAAACAGACTTCCAATTCACTTTATTACTTGACCTTTCTTGATTCATCCTTGTGTTTGGAGTCTGATTCTTTATCTAAACTTGGCCACAGTATTTTCTTAGTAACTTTGGCTTTATTGTAGCAAGAGGCTCTACTCCAAGGCTCCTGGCATTTATATATACTCTGCAGGACAATGAGGAACCACACCCTTCAGCTTTGATTGGTCAACCATCAGTGGTTGCCATGGTGTGGCTTGACATCACAGACTCAGCTTGATCATCCATGAGGAGGAGGAGGAGGAGAGGATGCAGTAGACTCAGATGCTCTGGTTAGAGAAAGGAGAGCTTCCTCAAAACCTCCTTAGAAGTTTCCAAACTGACCTGTCACTCTTCCTCATTTTCTCCAGTTTGATTATTGTCCTTCACATGGCAGGGAGAGGGTGTTTCCTCTAAGCCATTTCACATACCCGCCGCCACCCCCTACCACCCATTCAGTGGTTCATTCTATCATCTCCCAGCTGTTACCCATTACCAAAATATGTGTTGTCTTAATACATGTTTTATTTTAGAACAGTTTTAGATTTACAGAAAAAGTGTGAAGATAATACTCATTACCCCACATCCAATTTCCCTTATTATTAACATCTTACATAAGTATGGTGCAATTATTACTCTTAGTGAACCAACGGTAAACTGGAGTCAAACTTCAGTTCTCAAACATTTCTAATATTGAACAATTTGGTTTTAGACAAAGTTGTTCACAGAAAAAGTGTCTAAGTTGTGGCATGAAACATCAGTTCTCTTTCTTAAAGATATTTTTATTGATTTCAGAGAGGAAAGGAGAGGCAGAAAGAGACAGAAACATCAATGAGAGAGAATCATGGATTGCCTGCCTCCTGCATGCTCCACACTGGGGATCTAGCCTGCAACTCAAGCATGTGTCTGTTAGATCTGATACCTTTTTCCAAGGAACTGACCTTTAGGCCAATTCACAATGGAAATTCCACTTGCTTAAACCACATTCCACTTGCTAAGACCATTATCTCTACCCTCTGAACTATCCCTGTAATCAGGAGTGATACAGAGAATTTTCCTCCCAGAAAAAGCCTGCCTAGTGTCTTTTTAAAATCTCTGACTCCCTGTCTTGGGGGCTGGTGCCATTTTGGGACTCAGCCCATGTAGTTTTCCTATATGACCTAATAAATTCATAAGTCTTAACCTCTTTTGGCCTCATGCATTCTTTTTTTGGTGACCTTAACAGTGCCCTGACACGGATATATTCCTGGTTCATAGGCGGGTGCTCAATCACTGAGCAACCCTGGCCAGGCAGAACTTCAGTTCTTGAGCTGACAGACATTTAATGCTGACACCTCTGCATGAAAAAAAGTGTCTTTCAGGCAACACAAAAGACAGATCACTTTTATTGTTGATTATAAAATATTATGATTACAACAATTTCAAAAAATAAAGAGGCCATCAAGAGTGCTACTGTTCCCAAGGGTGTGAAAGTGCTCTACAAACAACAATCACAAGCAATTGAAGAAGCAGAAAAATTGTTTTTGATTTAGATAAATGAAAAGTGGTTAGCCACTTTTCATTTATTTAGCATGTAGGAGGCAATGATATGTGAAAAGTCCAAGATGCTGCATCTGGTCCTCTTGAAGAATACCTCTGACAGGAGTGCTGAATTTGATTCATTTAAGCCTAGCAGGGGGTGGTTACATAAATGTAAGAAAACAAGTGTTTCTTTTTAGATTAAACAGTACTTTAGACACATACTACATATAAGAAAGTTTAAACAAGGAATCCTTTGTGTGTCAGGGATGGAAAAATTTAATTTACATATACGTCTAATGGGAAAAATTATTTGGTTTTGTTTTTTATATTTCTATTGATTTCAAAAGAAGAAGGCAGAGGGAGAGAGAGACAGAAACATCAGTGATGTAGAGAATAACTGATCAGCTGCCTACTGCCACGCCCCCTACTGGAGATTGAGACCACAACCCAGACATGTGCATTTGACCAGAATAGTATCCAGAAACCTACAGTCCACAGGCTGATGCTGAGAAAAACTGGCTAGAGCTGATTTGGGTTTTGAACAAATCACTTCTAAAACAGCACTCTGAAGCAAATTAAGTTCAAGAAGTGAGGTTCTACTATATTGAAGTTTTATTTTATTAAGATTTCCTTAGTTTTTACTTACTGTGCTCTTTCTGACCCAGGATCTCATCCAGGGTACCATATTAAATTTTAGTAATCATGTCATGCCTCATTGGGATCCTTGTAGCTGTAAAGTTATCTAGACTTCTTGCTTTATAGAACTGTAATCTTTTGGTTTGATTTTACATTAAATCCTCAGATGTTATTGATGATATAGTTGAATGTTTGTACCCTTTTACCAAGTTCTTCCTATTTCCTCCACCACTCAGCCCCTGGAAAATACTTCTCTACTGTGTGTTGCAATGAGTTTGACTTTTTTATTTTTAACATTCTACAACACTTATATGATGCAATGTGGGGGCTGTGTAAGTGTGTGTGCATAACATCTTCTTTATCCATTCATCTATTGCTGAATACTTACAATACTTCGGCTATTGTGAATAATTCAGCATATTACCTAGAATTTTGCATGTGTTACCTAAAACCCCACAGAACTAAATACCCATTTTTATGTTTCAATAAAGACATGAATTATCACACTTCACTACAACACTTGGTTCTTCCAGGAAACACATTCCGAGGTTGCGTGTGGAGTATGTATCTTTGCTGGAAATACTTTACTAATTTTCTCCCCTCCCCTCATCCTATTTATTTCTTTTTCTTCCAGAAAACCTCAAACCATGTCAATACAATCAGGCATAGGCAACTCCTCATGACTGTGGCTGAATTAATCACTTGGCTTTGTCACAAGAGTGTCACGGATATTTCTCTCTAGAACCCAGAGGATGAGAATCCTGTCTGTATGTGGAAGACAGAAAGAGGGAGAAAGGAAGAGGAAGAGGGAGAGGGAGAGGCAGAGAGAAAGGGAGAGGGAGAGGGAGAAAGAGAGAGAGAGAGAGAGAGAGAGAGAGAGAGAGAGAGAGAGAGAGAGAGAGAGAAACGGGAGAAAGACTTTGCAAGGTCCTAGTTAGTCTTCTGTTTTCAGATGTGTGACATTAGCATCTGACAAAGTAACTGTTCTTCCTCCATCAGTGACCCAATGGAGTTTCACATTGTACAGACTAACTGGACAAGGTCTATATAGAAGAGGACCAAAAAACTGGTTAAGATGCAACAAATGTTCACAAGGTAAACACAGTGTCAATCACAGCTTATTTTGAAACTAAGACATAAGATTCAATCTGAAACTCAAAAATAGGTCCAGTTTGAGAAACATGTTTGAGTTCTACTTGAAGGAGGACTCCTGGCACTTTATGTTAATTTGCTAAACTGACTAATTTTGTCAGCTAGATGTGGTGAAAATACTGTCTGCAAAGATAATGAGAGATAACAGGACTGGAGAGGTACCCTACTGAATACCCAAGTAAACATCTATGATGTCTCTAAAGGTGAAATTTAACTGTAGCTACAGTTGGTTAAAATATCCAGTTAATTGAACATGTCAATCAACTACTTTGCTATGACTGCTAATTATATGACAGTATCTTTGTGCACAATGAGTAATTTTAATAATATTAGATATGGATCCCCAATGGGTGACACCGTGATGTTAATGATGTGGAAATTCACACTGAGGAACCAATCATGCTTTTTAGGTTTAAGAGCAAGTCTAATCCTGCTGTTAAATTCAGAAGGAGAAAGTTGATTATTCCTTCTCTAAATCTTATATAATGGGAGTCTACCTGTGTGGGCCATATTTTTATTTACATTGGGCCATTTTTCAATCAGGGTGGAAGGTGTTATTCTATAGGTAGGAAAGAAGGTCCACAAGGAAATATTTTTTCAAGCTTATGATAAGTGAAAATTTACCAGTCATTGTCCCAGATTGTCATTATGACCTAGAAAATGATAAGTGCTTTGGCTATAGGAAATTTAACAACACAATAGGTGTAATGATTAAGTTTAGGCATATTAGATCATTTTTATCTGCTTTTCTAATATGGGTTAGATGGTGAAGAGAAAGGAATGAAGCTTAAAGCTATCAAAAATCTAACATCTAAAATGGAATCAGATTCATTATTACACACTGCCAATCCTAACACAACACTATGCTCCACAGCTCACACCAACCGCCCCAGTCCCCACAATCATGAACTCCTTTTCCTTATACCTGTATGATAAAGTGTCAAGAAAAATATTCATCTTTGATCGTCACATAGTCCTTATTCTCAGTGTCTGGATAAATATAGACTGGCTGGTCTGGTACTTAAAATGAAGAATTCTACCTCCCTCCCTTCTCCCATACCTGCACCATCCTTTGCTTCCTCCCCATCACCAGAGAACACACAAAATTACAATATTTCCTTTATAGACATGCTGGTATTTATTAAAGGACACCATTTATGCATTGATCTCCTCATAATGCCCATTTCTTAAGAATTTTTTAAAGAGAGGTTACACACACTTAAGGGTCTTCTTCTTCTGGGAGGCCCTGGGCATTACTTGTGGTAGAAGAACACTCCAGCACTTCTTCTTCGTTAGTTGGCTTGCTTACTGGAGGTTTTCTACCCTTTCTGGCGTAAAATGCGATTATCTGATTCTTTCTATCTTTCTCCTTCTTCTGATTGCACTGGTTGAGGATCGGATTTTCCTTCGCCTTTAATTTCATTACCTAGTTGGGAAACAAGTTAAACCCAGAAAGACATTGTTGGTTTGGGGGACAGAATTTGGAAAATGGTTGGGAAAGGGACATGTAATAGAATGACAATGTATTGATTGAGGAAGTGTCTGTGCCAATAAAGAGCAAGGCCAGTGTCTTGGGTGAGGAATTATTGGGGAAGAAGAGGAAGCATATAAGACGGGTAGTCTGACCTTATCATTTTCTTTGTCAAGTAGTTGGGGAAACAGTCTTCCAATTCACTTTAGTACTTGAAGTTTCTTGATCCATCCTTGCAGTTGGAATCTGATTCTCTATCCAAACTAGGCCACAGTAGTTTCTTAGTAACTTTGGCTTTGTTGTAGCAACAAACTTTACCCCAAGGCTCCTGGCCTCTATATATACTCTGCAGGACAATCAGGAGCCACACCCCTGAGCTCTGATTGGCCAACAGTCAGTGGTTGCCATGGTGTGGCTTGACATCACAAAGTCTCAGCTTGACCATCCAGGAGGGGGAGCTGGTAGAGGACACAGAAGACTCAGATGCTCTGGTGAAAGAACAGGGAGCTTCCACAATACCTCCTAAATATTTTTTTTCTCAAATTGACTTCTCATTCCCTCATTTCTCCTAGTTCAATTACTGACTAACACATGGCAGGGAGGTATTCTTTCTTCTATGCCATTTCCCATACCCCCACCCCCATCCATTCAATGGTCCATTCTACTATCCCCCAGATATTATCATTACCCAGTATTTTGTGTGTTGTTTTCATGAGTGTTTTATTTTAGAACTAGGGGCCCAGTGCACAAAAATTTGTGCACTCGGGGTGGAGGGAGTCCCTCAGCCCGGCCTGTGCCCTCTGACAGTCTGGGACCCCTCAGTGGATGTCCTATGATGGCCCCAGTCTGCCAGGCACCTTTTGTGTGTGTGTGTGTGTGTGTGTGTGTGTGTGTGTGTGTGGCCATTGGGGACCTGCCCCCAGCCGCATCTGAGGCTCGGAGCAGTCCTCCTGTGTGTGTC
>PVJC01011916.1:22500-40639 GCA_004026665.1 Murina feae | reverse complement strand
ATGTCAGGGCATGGAGATGCCAAAAACGAGGAGAAGCCATGGAGACAGCTGAGGGGCAGCCATTGCTGTTTGCTCCACCCCAGTTATTCTCTGAGATCCTGCCCCACCCAATTTACAACCCCACCCAAGCTGTGTGCCTATCTGCCTGCAGCCTAACCTAACAAACTGCAGCTGGGACAGAGAACTCCAAAAGTTCCAAACCCCAAACAACGAGGAGATATCTATAGATCTTGCTGTACCTCCTCCTGGGTGGACTCACACAGCAGTTGACTTTGCACCTCCTTGGAGATTAAGGAACCAGTGTACCCAGTGGCCAGATATCAGATTTCAACTCCTCACATCCATAAGGGACACACTCAAGAGGCAGACTCAGTGAACACCAAAGCCCCACTGAAGCAAGTCCTGCTCCATAAGAGTGTCTCCTGCACAGCAGTTCTTCCACAATAGACACAGCAGGTTTTCGCAATCAATTGGCCTCGAGGTCATTTCCTCCCAGTGATACCAACAGCAATCAAGGTTTACCTACAACAATACTGTGCATCCAGCCCTCAAAGGCGTACACCAAGAGTGTCCACCCCAGGTGATTGGGGAAGCTGAGCTACTGGGCCCAAGAGAACACCTACCACCCAAAGCCACTCTATCAACACAGGGAAGCAGCCAAAATGTGGACACAAAGAAACAGGCCACAAATGAAAGAAAAGGAGGAAAGCAAAATACTGGATATAGAATTCAAAACAGTTATAAGGCTACTCAAGAATCTTCTACAAACCTCTGAGGGACTAAGTGAGACCTTCAAGGATCTTAATGAGAATACCAAAAAAATGGAAAAGGACTAGTCAGAAATTAAGCATACACTGACCAAAATAAAAAATAATATACAGACATCCAATGGCAGACTAGAGGATTGCAAGAACCAAGTCAAAGATTTGAAATACGAAGAAGCAAAAACACCCATCCTGAAAAGCAAAAAGAAAAAAGAATCCAAAAATATGAAGATAGTGTAAGGAGTCTCTGGGACAACTTCCAGCGTACCAACATCAGAATTATAGGAGTGCCAGAAGACAGAGAGCAAGATATTGAAAGCCTATTTGAAGAAATAATGACAGAAAACTTCCTCTACCTGGTGAAAGAAATAGACTTACAAGTCCAGGAAGCACAGAGAAACCCAAACAAAAGGAATTCAAAGAGGACAACACCAAGACACATCATAATTAAAATGCCAAGGGAAAAAGACAAAGAGAGACTCTTAAAAGCAGCAAGAGAAAAGCAGTTAGTTACTTATAAGGAGGTACCCATACGACTGTCAGCTGATTTCTCAACAGAAACCAGCAGGCCAGAAGGGAGTGGCAAGAAATATTCAAAGTGATGAATAGAAAGAACCTACACCAAGATTACTCTACCCAGCAAAGCTATCATGTAAAATTGAAGGGCAGATAAAGAGCTTCACAGACAAGAAAAGGCTAAAGGCGTTCATCACCACCAAACCAGGATTATTTGAAATGCTGAAGGGTATTCTTTAAGAAGAGGAAGGAGAAGAAAGGGGTAAAGATAAAAATTATGAACAACAAAGTGATAACCAATACATATCTATCAACAAGTGAATATAACACTTAAGTCAATAAAAATATCTGATGAACAGAATAAACTGGTGAATAGAATAAAATCAGGGGCATAGAAAGGGAATGGACTGACAATTCTCAGGGGGAAGGGGGTGTGAAGGATATGGGAAGAGACTGGACAAAAATCTTACACCTATGGATGAAGACAGTGGTGGGGGTAAGAGTACGGGGCGGGGGGAGGGAGGAACCAGGTAGAGGGGAGCTATGGGGGTTAAAAAAAAGGAACATCTGTAATAATCTGAACAATAAAGATTTATTTTTTTAAAAAATGAAGTAATATACTGCTCTATCAGATTGCCACAAATTTTTTTAAAATATTTAATGCTTGTAAGGGTGTGGTAAAATAAACATTCTTGTAATCATTGATGAGGGCATAAGTTGAATAAACTTTCTGCAGACAATCATAATTTATTTATTCATTTAACAATTATTGGTTAAGCACCTATATATTCACTAGGCATACACCTTTAAAAACATCTTAGCTTTTGTTCACCCTCCTTTTTCCCAGTGTTCTCTTACTGTCTTCTGTCTCCCCAGAGCTTCTCATTACTAATGCTCTGCCCCCACCCTCTCTAGTCAATGGCCCAAGATGCAGGACTATCTCCCTATCTTGTTTCCCTTTCAAAACAAACCTGTTTGGGGTCCCATTCTACTATGGGGGCTATATGTATTCAGCCAAATCCATTCAGTAAATTTTGTCACAGTTAGTGACATCAAACACACATTCAAATGGAGTAAATTCAATTATGTACCCTAAAAAACAAAAATATTTTTCACATAACCTTAACACTAAACACTAGTCAAATATTTCATATGATACTCACCTAAAAACAGTTATATATTCCAATGCTGAAGGAAAACTGTGTTATTTAAATACATACACCCAAAATCATATATGTGGTAGAATTTATGGGGAATGTGATGGTAATTTGACTACATTGACTATTCCTCTTAGTCATTAAATTTATAATGTAATCCTGTCCCTAAAATGGTCCTCTAACTCAAGCTCAACCAATTCATGTTGAAGAGCCAATGGTTAATAATCTATTCATGTGTTTCCTATACAGAGATATTTGCATTGTAAAAGAGGACATTTGGAAGAGCAATGCTTTTTCTAGAAGGAATAACACTGTTACAGGTGCTATATTTATTGAAGAGGGACCCTTTAGCCAGGCTTCTACTTGTACAGGAGGTCTTGAATTCTATCTTCTTTGGATTTATTCAAAGGGGGCTGGGCCAACAAAGTGGTTCGCAGTGTCTTGGATGCCCTTATATACATGGCACATGCTTTATACTATTACCAATGTACAACTCAGTGAATCAAATCCACACGTATTTAGCATCTAACAGGAACCTAGCTATAAGCACTTTCATATATATTGTCTCATTTAATCCTCAAAATTACCATGTAAGGTAGGTTTTGTAGAATTTTTATAGATAAGGAAAAAGAGGCTCAAAAAAACAATGAGTTGTACAATTCGTGAAGCAAAGATTTGAACTCAAATATGATTGACCACTAGGATGATTGCAATGGGACAGTGATCCTGAATGCCTTACTTAAGAACATTTGGTACCACATACAACCTTTTGATTTAGGCTGGAAAGTTCTGTGTGTCATCCTTATAATAGAGATTGACAAACAACTCCCTACATCGCTGTATCATTGAGCAATTTGAAAAGCACTTTTAGATTCATTATCTCAACTGACTATCAAAAGTCCATGAGGCAGCAGGGCAAGTATTATCACCCTTAGTTTCATAAATGAAGCAACTAATGACCAGATTATTAAGGACTGACTAAGATCATGAGGTTAGGAAAAGGTGGACAATTTTTTAGCTGGAAATAAGAAATTAACTTTGGCACACTCTGCAATACTACATGGATAGGCTTAGAATTTCCATCCCTGTCACTAAGCAGCCTCCCTATAGAACATCCATCAAAACTGAGTCTACCTGTGACACCAAATTCAGAAGCCAAGGTCAGCTTTGATGAGCCTATGCCTTTCTCCTTAAGAAACCATCCCTGGCTCCTGCTGAACAGATTCGAACATTCCAAACTCATACCATGACTTAAGTCAGAATTTAAAATATTTGTTTTCAATTTCCATAATGTTTTTCTCCTTTCTAAAATCACTCACTTAAAGACTGGCCTGTTCCTATCCCTTTCTCAATTACTTTCCAAAGCATAAAAATTACATCAGGCAAGTATGTACATGCTTGTTCTCCCAGCTGCAACATGTCTGCACCCTTACCCGACTGCAGATAGATCTCCAGTATATCTGTGTTTGTAAAGGCTTTATTCGTGGTTAAGGAGAGATTAGATGGCATTTGGCTACAGAGCCAAAAACATACAAATTCCATCTTCTCCACAGAGACCTCAAGATAGAAAACACACAAGGAGAGAGAGCAAGAGTGAAATAAAATACCACTTTATTATTAGCCAGATGTGAGTATCTTAGATGAATCCTATTTCCCATACACTGTTGACCATAGGGAAATCCTACTAACCAATACTCTGTACTTATGTTCCAGAAGCAATAGCAACAACCTTGGATTTTATTCCTGGAAATTTTCCCCCTGTCGACCAGCCAGCACATACCAAATCATATCTTCAGAGACCACAAAAACTGAAATTCAGCATAGCACAAGAGCAAAATCAGAGCTACCATTATGCTCTGTCCATGCCTCCCCGGGCTATCAGCAGCTTCAAGTCCAACCACAAAGCTATCAGCAAAGTCAGCAGAGAGCAAAGAAAACTTTACCACAGATAGGAATGAGCATATATAAGAGCAGATTGCCCTAATGAAATGGCAAGTCTGAGGGGGTCACTGCAAAGTCAGGTATGCCAGGGAAACCCACACACACTCCCGCACCTCAGGGCTGGATACGCCAGCCCCAGATTTAAACAGATGGAAAGCGCCTCTTCCGTCCTTGAGAGGACAGATAAACATAATAAAAAGGGATGTGATGCCTGCTTTTTAAATTTCTCTTTTCAGTCATTTCTCAGCCATCTATTTCCTAAATGTTACAGGAACTTAATGCTACAATAATTCAATATGCAGGAAAATGTAGTCAGCCCTGAATACCCAAGATCCAATAATTGAAGCATATACCACTGAGACTTTTAGTTATTGCTTTGAATGTTCGTCTGTGGCTACTCTTCTATGGAGTTTGAAACTTTTCCAACCCCCATCTTACTAATTCCATGCATTAAAAATTGAAATGCATCCAAATTTCATTTCCAAAGAAACATGTTATACCAAGCATGATTATTACATTGAAATCTGGAAGCACACAAACTGGAGCCTGAGATATGTAAGTTATCCTTTTTAAAAAAAAAAAAAAAAAGTGCAATAACATTTTCTCTATTGCCCTTACATCCCATGGAATCACAATGCTAGAAAGCAAAGCCAGGAAAGTGGGTATATTTCTTAGGTTACTTTGAATAGAAGTTATTTTGAATGACTCTTAGTGGAATGTTAGAATTAGAGAAGGCACCCTGAGGTCACAAACTGGTTGCCCATGCGCACATTTTATTTGGTCAGCACAAGTTTTTTTTATGTTTCAAAAGAACTGTTGCCCACATTCAAAGATCAGAACACTTCTCAGATGAAAAGTCATGTTCTTGACTTTTCTTTCAAACTGGAAGCTCTGGCCACTGCTGTGCAGTATTCCCACGTGGCCAAAAATTGGCCAGACTAGGAGAAGGGCTGCTTTCGGCAAACAGGCAGAAGACCCACTGTCCCCACTACCCTCCCCTACTTCTATGCCAAATATATAGAGAGAACCCCTGTCTTAAATAGCATCCAGTCCATCTGTGAAATAGAAAAAAAAATGTTACTTCTATTTTCCTAAAGATATTAGTTTATGTTCTACTTCTATCACTGAGACAAAAACAGATTCTATTATGAAGTGCACCTGACAATCAAAACCTTCCATCAATGTGCCTAATACAGTTAAACAACCAATCAATACAGAGAAGGGGAGAAATCTTTCCAGTTACTTCATTTTACCTCAATAAACTGGCAAAGTGTCTTAGTCAAAATAGGCAAAGCTTGACTTTGGAAGTTTTCGCCCAGCCTTTGCAGCTTTGCTGGGACAAGGGAGCTGGATGTCCTAGCCAAAGCAATTAGCTCGATGAGTCCAACTCTATTAGAGCTGAGATCATAGAGTCTTAAGAACAGCTGCATTTGCACAAAATCAGAAATCGTCCAAGTCTCCAAGCCTAATGTAGACCAATGCTGCTCCCAATGTGAGCTCGAGACCCCAGTCAGAATGCACATTCTCGGTCTTACCCCAGGCCTACTAAGTCAGAAACTCTGGGGATGGAATCCAGTGTCTGTTTTAACAAGCCCTCCAAGTGATTCTGAATATGCTAACATTTGAGAATCATGGGTGAAGCTTCAGAATCTTCTGGAACAAAAACATCTAGATTCTTGAGTCCTACTCCCAAGTGCATTTCTAACAAATCCCAATGTGATACTGCCACTGACGGCCAAGGAGCCACACTTTGAATAGCACTGTGGTAGACACATGGTTCTCAGCCCCGCCTACCCACTAGAATCATCAGACCAATTGAATCAGGAATCTCTAGAATTTGGCCAAACTCTAGTAATTTTGTATTTTATATTATTTTTTAATCCTCGCTCAAGAATATGGTTATTGTTGTTTTTATTGATTTTAGAAAGAAAGAGAGAACCATCAGTTGCCTCCCATACACGCCAACCTGGGATTGAACCTGCAACCTCAGTATGTGCCCTTCCCTGGAACCAAATGCTCTAACCAACTGAGCCACCCAGCCAGGGTTATCCTGGTATTCTTTAAAGCCCTCCAGGTAATTCTAAGGCATACTCAAGTTGAGAACCACTGCTCTCAACACAACTAATCTCTCTAGTCAATTTTAGTTCTCCTAACACACATCGATATACTCATTTGTCTTCTCTGGAAATGTTCTGAGACTATTTCTATCTCAAGATACAGCCATGACCAATAATCTCATTTGTTCTAGTATGCTTTTCAAAGAGCAGTCTCCCATCAGTTTGATAGAAATTGTCCTCAATAGTCATTTTCTGACCCATGTTTGGGTTCATATTTGAAGATGGTGTTATTTGGGGATAACTGCTAAGAGACAAGGTCAGCAAATTGTTTCTGCCAGTAGGTAGAACCCATAGCCATGAAAATCAGACATCTTCTAAACAACACATTCCATGGCAAAAAATGAATGTTTTGGCTGAGGAAGAGACACACATGTTCTAATATTCTCAATACCAAAGCAGTTTTCTTCCAAGCAGCTTCCGAAACTCCAGAGGAGATTTGTTTAACCCATTAACTAAAGTCAGCGAAGGTATCCCTATGGCATCGGGAGCCAGAAGACGTACTTACAACCTTAGAACCTCCTTAATATGTTGGTTAACACAGGAGCTGCTGCAGGAGATAGCCTCTCACTGTATGAAACCACATTAGGGACTTTCAAAAAATTATAATGAGAAGAATTGTAGGTAGATGCCAATGTTTGTCCAAAATATTTCTAAAAAGATTTCTAGAGAAATATCCCATAGACCCAATGAATCAAAATATATTCTGACTTAGAGGTTTTTTTCCCCCTAAAGAAACATATATTAGTGACAACTCATCAAACAAGAGAAAGGAGTAAGATGAAAACAAAATGCATATTCATATGTAATAACAGAGTAAAAAGACTGTGACAGAAACTATTGATAAAAAAAATATTTTCCTAGAGGAAGTGATGTGTATAGGTTAGCTTCCTAAAAATACACTTGAAAGAGGGAAGAAAAAAACTTTATTTTTTTCCATTTTGGCTTTATTAGAACAAGAGACTTTGTGTCTCCCATCAAAGCACGCCTGGGCCCTTTTGTCATGTCTGAGAAACTATTGATTCCTCTATTAAGTGGTGCTATATGGAAAAATCTTGACAAGAGCAATATCATTTATTAGACTAACAAATATGTTAGTTGAACCAGCTTCAGAGACTTCTAAAATCCATTATACAACTGCAGCTCTTTCTCAGAGACCAGGATGTATTACAGAGACCAATTCTCAGGACACCATGTGACTAATTTACTTGCACATTCCAAGAGGCCATTGTTTTTTAGGAAGAGTCGAAAAGTTATAACCTTCAACTTGGGGGGACATCACCGGCAGCTGATGTGTTTTTACTAAATATCTCAACAAGCTGGTCCTACATCCTCTAATATTCCCAGCCTCAGCATTTTCTGACACTAAAATTTTTATAAGGGGGGTAGAGTGGAGAAGGGGGCTACAAAGAATAAAACTGACTAGATAATCTGAGCTACTTTTGGAGGAAAATAAACAATATGTATAAGGTCATCAATCCTCCACCTGGTGGTGCGTATTTACACCTCAGGTTTCCGTGCATCCAAATCTACTCCTCACCCTGTTTCTCTTCATTCTTTTCTGGGAACAATGAGACTGTGGTGCCCATTGGAGTCCTCGAATATCACCTCCTATTCCTGACCACTTGTATTATTTTCCGTGGCAAGATATGCCAGACTCAGAGAATCATAGCTCTAGAGACCTTCAGAGTCCCCTTTGTCCAACTACCCTCTTTGTGACACTCAGGAAAGAGGCTCACCGAACAGACATGATGGCAGAGCCAGGCAACCTGGTCCCACTGCCATGTGCTTCCCACCTGTCTGCATGCAAGTTCTGCTCAGCTCTTCAAATGTGGTGAAAAATCAGGCTCTGTGTTAACTCGCAGCACCGGGGGCCCTTGTGGCCATCTGGAACGCCCACCTGGGAGCCCTGATGCTGTTAGGAAGTTAAACTGATCACCCCTTATGATAAGTGAACCATAGCTTGACGGTCCTAGGTACTGTACACAGAATCAAAAGCACATTCTTCCAAGCGCACACCCAGCTCTCCCGAGCCATGTGCGGGGACTGGTGGGGTTCTGGACAGGGCTGACTTCTGAAGGGAAAAGGAATGTTTCTGGGGCTGCCCGGTGGCTCCCAAGTGTGCTTTTGAGTCTTTTCAGCCTCTGAAACAAGTGTTTGGGACAACAGGGGGATTTTGTCATAAGTCCCAGTGAACCCAGAAGGAGGAAGACTCTGTTGCCTTTGTCTACGCCCAGGAAGAAGCTCCATGTCAAGCAGGCCAGAGAGTTGTGGCATCATTGTGGATCAACATCTGCTTGTGTAGAGTGGGAGGACACAGGACAGCAGCTGTAGTGAGGTGGATGAGGAAGACACTGGAAACAGGGAGGGGGTGAAGAGGGGGAGGGAGAGAAGGGGAAAGAAGAGAACATATGTAAAAAGAAGAAAGAACAGATGAAGAAAGGGCTGAGTTAGAAAAAGAATTGTGGTAGAGCCCTCTAAGGCTCATCCGTATCTTGTTTTCTTTGTCTCCTGGGACTTTGCAGGTCTATGCAGGAATGCCTGGGAGGGTCCATGTGGCCAGTCCATGACAGAGTAGGGAAAATGGCGGCAACACTGAGTGCTAATGGAAAGGCTATAAGATTGAAGATGCTGGGAATGTTGAGCCAACACATGGAAAGCATTTGTCCTGATCGTCACCTAGATCTCCAGACAATTTTGCTCAAATGAGAAATAAACTTCGCTACATGAAGCCACTGAAATTTAGAGGTTGTTAATTACTGCAACATCACCTGGCCTATCCTGGTTAAACAGAAGAATAGATTAAAAAAAAAAAAAGAGTTGAGGGTAGAAAGAAAGAAATGAGAGAGAAAGAGAAGAGGAAAGAGAAGAGAGTAAGAGAAAATGAAAAGAGGGAATGTGAGAGCTGAATGCAATGACCCCTCATGAAAATTACCTTATACCTTGTTCAACCACCTCTACGAGCACAGGAAAGACATGAGAAAATGTGCCCAGAAAGAATTTCCAAGGGAGAAGAAGTCAGGGCTCATGGGTGGCAAGTTTTCCACTTATAATGTGTTTGTAGTCATCTCCTTCCTGAGTCATGCTTAATGTAATGCACATATGCCTTTATTAAATATTTATTGAGCACCAGCTAAACGCCAGATATTGTAACACTAGGGATATATATGGAAGAGACCAAGACAGACTTGGTCCCTGGCCCCATGGAGATTATAAATTATTTCCTTCCCTTTAAACTCCAAAGGGAACGCCATCACAGTATATCCACCTGGCAGAGAGACAAGACTTCAGCCACCAGGAAGATGAGTTTGAGAAAAGAAATCCAGATGCTAAACTGCTGGTTCTGTTAGGAACCAGCTGTAAGACCACACTGAAGAATCTCTGAGCTCAATTTCTTCATCTCTGGCATAAATGAAATTAGACCTACTGATTTAAACCCTAATAATAGTGGTAATAATAATAGTGCCAACAATAGCAGCTAACATTTATGGAGCATTTACTATATGCTAGGCACAGAGCTTGAATTATTGCACTTAATCTTCACATCAACATGATACCCATTTTGCAGATGAGTAAGCCGAGGCTCAAAAAGGTAAAGAAACTTGCTCAAGACCAGAGAGCTAATAAGTTCTGTAGCTCCTTTATCTGGAGGGAAATCTGACCAACTCCTGAACCCATAGCCTTTACCACTCTGCCATAACCATCACCAGAAAATGTATCTAGTGCTGTGGTCAAAAGAAAATTAAACATGGAGACAAAGCAGATGTGTTCTTTAACACTCATCCTTAGCCCAGAAAAGGGTCCTAGAAGAGATAAAGTGCCTACTAGTAACAAAGTTTAAACATAATTTCCCTCTTTTGTGAGAAATGGAGGACTTTTGTTCTGGTTATATAGCATTCTTGCTCTGTGTTGACCGTGGTGCCTCATTTCGTGCACAGAAAGGACAATTTGAGTCTTCCCTCTAGATATCACCCCACTTTCTCAGCTCCTACAGCTGCTGGGATAACCTCCTTTTATCCACAGCTGACCAGCTAGGTTACTGGCTGTCCCTACACTGTGCCCACTGCAGCCATGGGGCCCTGAAGTCTTCAAAGCCAGACATATTCCACCTGAAACACCTCTATCCATCACTCTTTATTTCAGCTGGTGTTGGTTTCTTGTGTCCCTGCATATTCTTAAAACTAAATAAGAATGTCAACCAACAAACAGTTACAGGCATTTTTCTCTAGGCTTGTAATGAAACTGCAGGCTAACCAGGTATTCAGTAAATCTTGGGGATCTAACTTTTTAATTAAAAAGTAGTTTTGAAAAAGCACTTGAGTAGAAATTCTAAGTAACTGCTTGCCAACACCAAATACATGGCTAGGAATCCAGCAACAAGGAGAATTATATGTGGGGAAAAAATAAGATTTTGACTGCAGTTTTAGAGGGGAAAGACACCATGAAACATGTAGACTGGTGCCCTGGGTGGCTCAGTTGGTTGGAGTGGCGTCCCATCAACCAAAAGGTTGCGGGTTCAATTCCAAGTCAGGGCACATACCTATGTTGTGGGTTCAATCTCCAGTCAGGGCACATAAAGAGGCAATTGATTGATGTTTGCCTCTCCTCTCCCCTCCCTTTCCTCCCCCCCCACTTTTCACTCTCTAAAAATCAATAGTCCTGGCTGGATGGCTCAATTGGTTGGAGCATCATCTCACACATCAAAAGATTATGGTTAAGTCTCCAGAGGCAACCAATCAATGTTTCTCTCTCTGTCTCTCTCTCTCAAAAAATCAATACATCCTTGGGTGAGGATTTTTTTTAATAAATAAAACATATCCTAGGGTGATGATTAAAACAAAATACATGTAGACTGGAGAAGCTGCACTATGATATACCATAATGGCACAACTTTGTTCAAACCAAGAGATTCCACCCTGATAGAGGGTGCATACTCAGCCTCATGCCCTTTCTGTTTGTCTGCATAGTGTATTTGGTGCAATGTCTAAAAAAAGTTTTGTGGGGGGTTTTTTGTTTGTTTTAATTTGCTGCCAATATTTTCTAAACAGAAGATTTCACATAGAATCCAAATCTCAGACTTGTCTTCCAGTCAGAAGATTTGGCAAAACCCTGAGGCTACATCCCCCCAGGGCTACAATGGAACAAGTCCTGAGGTCTCTGATTCACCACAGTCCCTACCACTCCCTGATGTCTGACACGCTGGCCTGCTTATCCGTTTAAGTAACCTCCCTGGGTCCTTCAGGCCCTTGAGTCAGCCGGTTGAATCCTCATTGCTTGCTGACTGGGGAGCAAAGGAGATACGGACAGGGTGCAAGTAGGTGTACATGTACTACATGTCTTTTTAAATCCCTGATCTGGTCTCTCATGTCTCCACTTGGCATTGCCACTTTGGCTCTCGTAGAATGAAGCTCACCAAGACATGGATCTGAGCCTGGAGTCCCACTCCCGAATGATAGTGCTAGTTATCTGCACTTCTGAGTTCTATATGTAAATCTATCGAGTCAAAGCAGATTAATGTTTGCCTGGGACCGGGGTTAAGAATGGGAATTGACTGCAAATGAACATAGGGCATTTTTGGGGAGTGATGGAAATGAAATGTCCTAAAATGGGATACTGGTGATAGTTACTATCCTCTCCTACAAATGAACTAAAAAATCATTGAATTATATACTTAAAACAGATAAATTTTATGGTATATAAATATACCTCAATAAAGCCATTTAAAAATAATAATTCTGACTGCTTTATGGAGACTAAACCAGAGGAGAACAGGGTGAAGTCAGGGCACCCGCTTTAAAGATTCATATAATTGTCCAGGTGAAAATTCCTGGGGTCTCGGACCATGGTAGCACTGTAGGTGGTGGGACATGACCAGACATTGGACATACCTGCAGGCAGAGCAGATGGAATTGGCCAGTGTGTGAGAAGAGAAGGCAAGGTGTTCGTTGGGAGAATAGAGTTGCCATTTACCAAAATGGGGGAGACTGTGGGAGAAGCAGGTATGGGAACGTGTAGGAATTGCAAGAGCCCTGGTTAGGCATGTCAAGTTCAAGATGCCCACCAGACAAGGAAGCTGGGAAACTGAGTAAGATAGTCTATATAAGTCAGGGGAGAGGCTGCTTGAGTGAAATTGGCATAAGCAGTGGAATTCCTATGAACCGCCACTCAACCAAGGTTGAACAAAATGCCTCAGCACTGTCATTACGCAAGCTACTGGTAAGAGGCAATGAGGTGCATGTATTGCTCCTATGCAAACATATAAGTATATGTTGTATACACATTTGTATATATATCCAAGTACATGTATACTATCAGGAGTTAGGCAGGTACTTTGGGGGTAGATTCCTGGATTAGGGGTTTAGGGAGGAGTGTAGATAGTAGGCCAAAAAAGAATATAACCCATTTCATCTGGGCTATTTTAATGAAGAAATAACATCCAATAACAGTTTTATGATAGGATGAGGAGACTTAACATTGTATAGTTGTTAATCATTCCCATTTAAGCTGTAACTAAAATAAAACTCCAATCAGAACACTGAAAAAAATAAAATATAAAAAGTAAGGCAGGTAATAGTAAGACTTTGTCTGCTGCTTTTTCCCCTGGCATCATAAAACTATAAAACTGAACCATGGCAGGCATCTTGTAGTGCCCTCACTCCCAGGCCCAGTTGCACAGATGAGATCCAGAGTCCCAAAAGAGGAGCCCGCTTGCCACAGCATGTACTTTAGTTTATTTACAAATGTTGCATGAAAGGCAGCTGTATCCTTCTGTCTTTCAGAGGAAAATAATAAATCAACTCTGTTTGCTCTGAAACACATCACAAGAGTATAGTTGCCGAGGCACCAAAAACTTTTCCTGTTATTGGGGTTTATCAAGACGTCAAAGAGCTCAGTGAAAAGCAGTTTGGCGGTATAAGTTACAATACTAAATGTGTATATCTTTGCACCAGTGATTCTGCTTCTAGAAGTTGACGCAACTGAGATATTGGAAAAGTCTACAAATACTGTTCCTCATATTTTTATTCTATTATTACTAATAATGAAAATAGAGTACTATTAATAATATATGTTGAAAGTAAATAAAATATCTATAAAGAGCATTTTTAAATAGCGTAAGGTACACCATACAATGAAATATTATACAATCACAAAAATAATGTGGTTCTATATTTGCCAATATGAAAAGAAATCTCAGACACATTGTTGAATATAAAAGGAAAACAGATTAAAGAACAAATGATTGAGTTGTCTGAATTTTAAAAAACACTTTTAAAAAGATCATGTTATATTCCCATTTGAAAATACAGAAAATAATGAGTGTCTTTTAAGAGGAAAGCAGCAGAGTAAAAAAGCAAGTAATAAGGATATAATTCATTTCATAATATAGGAAGAATGTACACCAAAATACTAATCATGGTTACCAATAAATATCTGGGTTTATAGTGGATCTCTCTCCCTTTTTTTTCTCATGGTTTTTCTGTATTCTTTCAATTTTTTATTATAAGGATGCATAATTTTTATAATCAAAAATATTTTAAAACAAATTTCATTTTGAAACTAAAATCAATGTCTTTTTCCCTACCTCCTTTTTTATTGATTTTTAGAGAGATAAGAAGGGAGAAGAGTAGAGAAACATCTATGTGAGAACACAACTATTGCCTTTTGCTCGATACCCCAATTAGGAATTGAACAGTGCACAGGACAACTACGATGCCCAAACAACTGAATCACACCGGCCAGGGCTCACTGTCTCTTTTGAATGAGGAAAAAAGAAAAGCAAGGGGCTCTGACTCAGCTGAGGCAGCCCTTTTCTGGTACTGGAGGAACTGAGCTGACTCTGGGTGTGAGCAAAACAGGAGAAGCAAGGAAATGAGAAGGGGTAAGGATGGAGATCTGCCAAGTGGGGTGGGGTAGGGGCCAAGCAGCTATAGCCTTTTCCCTGGTTTCAGGTGGGTCTTTCTGGAGGACTCCTGGAATGAAAGGCATGGTGGAGGAAAGCATAAGGAAAGTAGACTCCAGCAAACAGGGCTGGAGCAAGCTGGTGAGGGCAGAGGGTGAGGGGGCCAGAACCCAGCCTCTACCTCTCTCACAGCACAGCCTGATCTGTTAAGAATTATCAATGACTCCTCAATAGCAACTGCTGCTGTAGCTCAGCAGGAGCAATGCATCAGCCCCATAGCTGGATGCCCCAGGAGTGCTGGCTTCCTCTCCTACAGGCAGAAGTGCCTTTTTCTTTGTTGGTGGTTTGTGGTTTCTTCATTTCCTATTGTAAGTAGAAGCCCGATGCAAGAATTCCTGCACGGGTGGGATTCGGCCACAGGTGGTTGGCCGCTGGCCCTGCCCCCAATCAGAGTGGGGGGGTCCAATCAGGGGTGGGGCCGACTCGGGGGAGGGATCGTGGTCAGTGGGTCGAACTCCAGGTTAAACTCCTGGTTGAACTCTCTGTGGAGGGGCAATTTGCATGTTAGCCTTTTATTATATAGGATTATATAGGATAGGGAAGGATTCCTAAATGACCAGCCCTTGAATCCTGCCTTCTGAATACCAGTCTCCAAGCAAACCAGGAGAGCAGCCAGTGTCTCTTCTGATTAGGGACTTGGCAACATTCCGTATTTTGAAGCAACGTTGCCAAATTGATCAGATGATTTCCATCTTATCACGGATGTCACAAAACCTGAGTGTCCCACCAGGCCTGGAAGGCCTCTTAGGAATTCCCCCTCACCGCCTCCTTCCCCACCAGCCCAGTGAGAAGCGTGTTTTCTTCTGTTACACTAATACCACTTGTAGTATAAGTGCCTCCCTCTGTTTGACCACCTGCCCCCACCAAAGTAGAGAAAAACTCCAGATTCCTCTTCTGGGGTTTTATAATCGAAGGAAAGGTCTTTTGAAGCCACTGTTGTGCCCTCAAGGAAATTTTCACAGTGAACAGGAAAGGGCAAGGCAGGCCCAGGTCTGCCCCCTCAACACCCCCCCACCCCCTCCCCACCCCCCCGCAGATGAGGCCTCACCAAATCAGACCTTTTCACAATCAAAACTGGGAGTGGTTTTTAGGCTCCCCCTTCCAGGAGGAAAGTACGGAGAGGCAAGAGGCGGGGCCAGCTTCTGGAGGCCTGCTGCTGCCAGCTTGGGAAGGGCCCAGCCTTGAGGAAGAGCCCAGTGCGCAGGACACCGCCCAGGCCAGCACTGGTTCCGCGGGGCATCCTCCCTACGTGGTTTTTATGCCCAGGCTTCCAGGAGCCCTGTTCCTGAGAAAGGTAGATACTAACAGGAAGGGCTGTTACCATCCCTGGAAAGCATTTCAAACTGTGTTACAAGCAAGCTGCCAGTGAGAGGCCCCCTACTTTGCTTTCTACGTGGTTCTTAAGTCTCTTCAAAGCACTCAATTAAAGAATGTGGCTTCTATAAAACTCAGAGCAGACTATTATGGAGCAAACAGCTGCCATGTGATTAGAAACACAGGAAATGTTCTGAGGACGGGTGCTTGGTGCTTTTAATTTCTTCCTTTGTGTCCCAAGTATGGTTCCCAGAAAGTGGGACGAGGTAATAGAGAGTATTCTTGGTTTTACTTTCAAAAATACAGTTATAAAGTAAATCCATATTCACTGTAGAGAATGCTTGAATACGCAGAATGTTATAGAGAGAAAAATCAGATTTACGTGCAATCCCAGCACCCAGATGTAACAACTCTTTTTGGGTTTTATGACATGTTTTGGTACCACATTTCTTCTACTTTGTAAAAACATAATTAAGATCGTATTTTACATTGACACTTTGAAATCTGCTTTTTTTTGCTTAACACTGGTTCATAGCCATTTCTGATGTTATTCTTTTAAATCTTTACCAATGCATAATTCTAATAGCTGTGTAGTATTTGATCATATAGATATGACACCACAAGCTAATAATTTCCCAATAACTAATTCTGTGAAAAATGTCTTTAAGTCTCTCTTTCAGCAGTTCAGATTATCCCATGAAGTGGTAGGTATCCCAAATGAAAGGTAAATTCTGTAGCTAATTAAAGTACAACATAACAGTGATCTTGACTTAAAGTTATACTATGTTCTTTCATTATGTTTTACCTTTAAATATACATTACCAACTGTTAATGTATTAGCAAGGAAATGACTTAATAGCTTTTAACTCCTAACAGGCCTTTCTGAGTTATAAAATTAATCCTAATCCAAGAAAGAGAAAAGGGAGTATTTCAATAAGTTAATTGTGCTTGCCTTTAGAAGATGGCACTTAAGTTTAATTTTTTCCTACTTTTAGTTTTACTGCAATTTGCCAAATGTTCTATAATGTACATAATAGAAATAGTGTTTCATAAATATTTTTATATTTGTTTAATGTGTGCTCTTCTCTTCTATGTTTGTAGAACAAGCCCCTATAAATTATAAGCATTTCTAGACCATCCTCCTGCTTATTCAAGTCTACAACTGAGAAAGGAAGTTGAATTCCAGATTTTCATTTTTTCCAGAAAATGCTTTGTGAATAATTTCATTGGATTCAAGCAAGGAAAACTGAAGTTATTTATAAAAACGTGGAATTGTGGCCTGGCTGGTGTGACTCAGTTGGCAGGAGCATCGTCCTGTACACTAGAAGTTGGTGGGTTCAATTCCTGGTCAGGGCACATACCTAGGTTGCGGGTTGGGGCACATACGAGAGGTAACCAATCAATGTTTCTCTCTCTCTCCTTTCCTCTCTCTAAAATCAATTAAAAACCTATGGAATCATTTCTTTAGTTCCACCTGTATGATTTGCATGAATTTAAGACTATTGTCTCTGTCCGTTTGGGTTATCAGAACAGAATAGATGGACTGGGTGGCTAACAACAAACATTTATTCCTCAGGACTCTAGGCTGGAAGTCCCAGATTAAGGTGCCAGCATGGCCGAGGTCTAGTGACAGCCCTCTTCCAGGCAGCAGACTATTGACTTCTCCCCAATAAGTTGAGACTTCACCGGGTAGCTCTCTCCTGACTTTGACAAGGACACTTATCCGCCCCCTCCCCTTAAGGTCTCAACCCTCACAAACTTACCTAATCCTAAGTACTTCCCAAAGGCCCTACTTCCTAACACCATCACACTGGGGGATACATTTCAACATATGAATTGGGTGATGGGGGTGGAGGGAAGGGGGATACAAATGTTCAGTTCATAAAAGCTACAAACAACAATGCTCATCTTTCCCCAAGACACAGCACTTGCGTGTGTGCGCACACCCAGGCTCATTTAACACCCCGTTTGACTAAAACCTGAAATGGGAAAGCAAACACTAAAGGAAGCAATAAAAAAGTAGCAAGTCCGATAAATGAGCAGTTCCTAATCCCCATCCAAAGCAGGGGCCATGTACACACAACTGCTCCCTTCCAATCACGACCATAGTTTTAATTATCTTTTCATTTTTGTTTTTAAATGCTTAGCAAAAATGTTTTGTTCCTTTCTCACAGAAATATACATGTCTGGAGTAGGTTGTAAATTATTTGGAAATGATGGGTTCATTTAAAAATAATCCTTGGCACCCTAGCCACTTTGGCTCAGTGGATGGAGCATTGGCCCGTGACTGGACGGTCCCAGGTTTGATTCCCATCATGGGCATATCCCTCGGTTGCAGGCTCGATCCCCAGCCCTGGTCGGGGCGCATGCAGG
>PVJC01011916.1:0-17500 GCA_004026665.1 Murina feae | reverse complement strand
GACAGTTGTTGGAACAAAGGCCAGGAGCTGAGCAAAGAAAGTGGGAGCAAATTACACAAGAGGGATCAAGCAGTCACTCGGGGCTGGTCTTTGTCATTTGGCTCATGAATAACCAAAGACAAGAGTGAGCGTGACACAGAGAGCAGGAGAGCCCCCCTGATGCTGGCCCACAGGACAACAGTGGCCCTTCTGTGCTGAAGACAGACATATCGGGAACCTATTATTCCATGATGTTATTTAAGGAAAAATGAGAGTGTGCCCACATTCTCGCTGTATCACTCTTGTTCTTTGCCATCTACTGTTACTAAGGCAGGACTAGCAGTTCCATCTAAACCCAGCAGCCAGCCTCATTAAATGTGTGTGTTACTCACAGGTTTGAAGTTATCCTACCATGGTGATCGAATTCTAAAGTTAGCAAATTCTGCTCCTGAACCCCAATGTACAATGGATTAAAATTGCCTCAATGTAGCCTACTTTGGGAAAACCCACTGGAGGTCCAGAAAGAAAAGCTCCAATTACAGTGGATCCAGATAGAATCCTAACCCGTTCATAATAGTTCCATTGTCCAAAGTGATACTCCAGCTGAATACTCAGATCACACTCCTTCTCGAAAATGTCATTTTAAAAAGAAAGACGAATATTCACCGACGATAAAGGTTTAATTGAGGACATCAGTCAGCATTTTACCCAAGATCCTCTTCATGAGACGTCTTTCGGGCCTTCGCATGAGGAATAGCTGTGGGGGAAACTGGCTTTGCTTTTACTTACATCATGAATCACATAGCTTATCAGATGTCCCCTCTTCTCACTAGCTGCAGGAAAGCTCGGAGTGAAATTGGAAATACTAAATATTGCCTCTAGCAAGTAATTAGACACCTGTAATAAGCACTTTGGAAGAAGCCTCGTTCCTGGATCCATTTCAGTTCTCTACCCTTTCTCTTTCTGACTTTTTAAAAGATATTTCTAATGTGTGTTATCATCAAGTCATGTGCCAGCCTCTCTGCTCTGGTCCTGGTGGCTCAGCAGTTTCTACTTATTGATTTCCCAAATGATGGTATCAGTTATGGGACCTGTCCTCATACATCTCATACACAAACCTGTCAGTTGTAACAGGCAAAGGCACGTGGCCAGATGTAATAAAAATCTAGCCTTGGTGGGAAAAGGGGCAGGGTATGTTACTAAGAATTCTAGATAAAAATGTGAGAAGATTCTAAAAATTCAAAAACAACTGTTATTATCAAAATAAAAAATATTTATGGATGCATCACTGCTGTAACATTTCCAAAACACTGAGACCATACACTGAGAAAAACATCAGGGTGATTATAATTTTTTTGTAAGCCAACTTATCTGGGTTCCTGATATGTAATATAATTATAGGCTGAGCTACACTTCATCAACTCCATCAATTAGTTTAGCCCATTTACTCACCCATCCATCAATATACATTTATGGAGCATTTACAAGTGCCAGCTGTGTTAGGACCTAAGGATATGAGATGGATAGATAAATGCAATATGATCCCAACCCTCAGGGCCCTACATTTCAGCAAGAGTCAGACACAGTAATAATTATAGTGTCTCTAACAGTATGAACCAAGTGTGATACAAGCACAATAGAGTAGTACATTGGTTCTATCCTAGGCTTATGGGAAGGGAGAACTAGAGAAAGTTTCTCAGAGAAGATGAATTTTGCCTTAAAAATAAGGAGTCCTCAAGCATCAACCCAAAGAGGAGAAGATCATGGAGGGAGGTCAGCTAGAGCAGAGGACTAGAGGCATGCAAGACATAGCAAGTTCAAGGACAGTCTGGCATGTGACGTGACTGGAGCTTAGGTAGGGATAAGGAAGCAAAGCTCCTGCACCATGTTTAGGGGTTTGGCATTTATCCTACACGTTGGTGAAGAGCTGGATATTTAAGCAGGAAAGTGACAAGGTTAGAATCATATATTTTTTAAGACCACTGATAGTGATACAGGAAATGGACAATTGGAAGAACAAAGTTACAGGATCAGATGTTATTTATGACCATCTCAATTCTAGAAATACCAAGTCTGTAGTTATCACACTCTCTAGCTAAGACCATGGGAATGAGGGAGTTCACTAATAATTAAAAAGAAGTATAGAGAGGCAAGAGAGGACCCCAAAGCAATGCCAACCACTAATGGTGCTGTGTGTGGAGCAAGGAGAGCCACTGGAAAAGGCTGAGAAAGGAGGCCAGAACTAGCCATGACCTGGAACAAGGAGAGTGAAAGTTGCAGATGGACAAGATGGAGAGGAGTCACCAACAGTGCCTAGTGGGGGCAGTAGAAAAAGACCACTGAGCTAGACATTCGCTGGACATTGGCGACTTGTACATGAGTCGTTGCGGTAAACACTGGAGGCAGAAGCCAGAATCTGGAGTTAAAGTGGAGGGAGCAGGAATAGGACCTCTTTTTCATATAACTTGCCTGGGAAACAAGTAAGTGTAAGAGAGGCAGGATACAGAAAAGATTCTTTGAGGTTGTCAAAAACTTGAGTCTCTGGGCTGATAGAAAAGTACTAGTCTAAAAAAAGAAAGAATTAGTGAAGAGGAGATGTTGGGCGGGAAGAGGAAGTAGGAAGAAAGCTTGGTGGAGAAAAACAGATGATACAGGGTCTTGAGACGGAAGCTGGGAGATGTGATCAGATGAAAGGATCAGATCTGGAAATCCATCAAGTCGCTGGGGCTGGGGGGGGGGGGGGCAGGAGCAATCTGGCAAGTTATTTGTCACAGCATGCCTGCATTTTTAAAATGTTCCAGCCTGTTCTGTCAAACTTTTGAAGACAGATCGATGGTGACCTATTTAGAAGCCAGCCAATAGAAAGAGTTGTTTAAAATATATTGGTTTTTTAAGTAAATCAGCCTGGAAAATTTCAGCTGTGCTTAGAACAAATCTACACACACACACACACACACACACACACACACACACACACAACTTTTTAAAATTTTAACAATTTTGATGTAACCATTGAAGAATTAAAAGCACACTGCTTTTTTTCAATGCTAATGACTATTTAGATAAAACATCACATGAATGATTACTTGCTACTTGTGGAATGAGAAAATAAAGGCTTGCCAACAGTGAAACAGAAAGGACATTGCGGCTCACATGCTCCAAGATCTCCTGCCTTCAGATCCTTATCAACACAGGTATTATGTCTGACTTTATAGGCAAGGGACTTGAGCTGGGACTAGAACCAATTCCAAGTTGTTCTCATCTCTATCTAATATGGTGCCTCCTGTTGGGGAAAAAAAAATGAAACTAAGAATACTGCCCATAATCCTTCACAATGAAGGGCCCCCAGGACACTGGCTACCCTCATACTGTAATTCTCATTTCCAAAATTGGCAACTGGACTTTGTCCATAGACTGCATACTGCTTTTTAAATATATTTTATTGATTTTTCACAGAGAGGAAGGGAAAGGGATAGAGAGCGCCAGAAACATCGATGAGAGAGAAACATCGATCAGCTGCCTCCTGCATACCTCCCACTGGGGATGTGCCCGCAACCCAGATACATGCCCTTGACTGGAATTAAACCTGGGACCTTTTAGTCCACAGGCCAACGCTCTAGCCACTGAGCCAAACCAGCCAGAGCATGCATACTGCTTTTTAACCTGATCCCTAATATCTACTAGGAAATAACATAAATCTCACTTATTTCTTCTTCCTTTTTATAAATTTTCTTTTGGCTTATGATTATTTAGCTTCTCTATGCTTATTTGAAATAAATTAAAATCTAATAGAGTCAGGAATCAGAATTCCCAAATTATTCTATAATAAAATAAATCCTTTAATGGGTTCTATCTTTTACCAAGAATATGATTATAAGTTTTAAAATTAAGTATAAGAATTCAGGAAATAAAAGGGCCCTTTGCTGACAGTAAGATACATAACTATGTTTAAAAATATATTAGACTGATATTTTTAAAGCCAGAGTTAGTTATATATACTCTACCCATACTCAAAGAGCTATATTTATTTGACTACATAGTTCCTTTACGCAACTGCAAGAACAAACTCTCTAAGTCCCCTTTGTTCATAGGGAAGGCAATATGTACAATACACGACGGTACCATGTGACTGGAGAGTAAAGTGTGCTAAGAGATTACGGAGGGCTGGCTGGTCAGGGAATGCCTAAACAAAAATACAACACTTGAACTGGGCTTTGATGGGACGGTAAGCCTTCAATAAGACAAGGACAGAAGGAAAAATTCCAGGTAGAATGGTAAAGGCAAAACCAACAAGAGAAAATAAAAATGTGCATATTTTCAGTCATCCCACCTAAAATGGACCTCCTGTGCTCTGCTAAACTCTAAGAACGTGGAAACAAACCAGATGCAGTCCATACTCCCAAGGCTCTCCCAGGACCTGGGGGAACTGCAGTGCCAGCCCTGCAACAGTGCATCTGCCTGAGGGCGCTCTGAGTAGCCAGTGGAGCAGAGCCGGACCTAGGTCACAGTTGGAGCGGTGCATGTTAGAGCAGGGAAAGGGCCATCGCCGCGGGAGGAGCAGCATGTGCAGACATTTAGACATTTCCCTATAGCTTCTTAGGCTAACACGTACCAAGCTCTTAACTATTTGCCAGGTACAGGTATTGAAATCCTACTGAATTCTCAGATATCCCTCGGAAGTAAGTACTATCTTCACTTAACAGAAGAGGCAACTGAGACAGAGGGGTTAAGCAACTTGCCCCAGGTCACACAGCTAGAAGGCTAGATTTCAACCCAAGGAGCCCACTTCCTTAACTGCAGTGTCATCACAGATAACCTATGAGGTGAAGGAAATGTGGGCCCTCTGCTCTTACCAATTCCCCAGTTTGGAGAACAGTTATATTTTTCAAGTCCTAAAAGTTATCTGGAATGCAGTCAGCCTCAAACATTAAGCATTCAGAACGTTCTATGTGAAACACTACCACTTCTATCCTTGGGTCACTTGTATTTCTGGTTGGAAATTGTGGACTACTTAGCACGTCTTCTGTCCTGAACCTCTTAAGAACTTCTCTCCCCAACCCCTTCCTCTTCAGTCATGGGATCGCAGTGAGGCCTGCCATGTTCTTGTATGACCTCCTTGGCCATAATTGATGGATCTAGAGATATGCTTGTCCAGGCATGACTGAACTAGAACCTGGAAATGACAGTTGGTGAGTCTAGTGAAAGCAACTGTGAGACGCAAGACTTGGCGTCACTGGCCATGTGTCCTCCGCCATATACAGGACGTTCCTGCAGTGGCTGAGGGTGAAGCCAACAGGCAGAGAGAAACACCACTGAGAGCTGGAGAGAGCAGGAGTTCTGAGGGAATTTGAAAGTCTAGATCCTGTTGTCCCTAAGGTCTAGCCACATGACTTCCCTGACTGAATTGAGGTCACATGAGATAAACCTGTAGCCTTCCAAAGCTAGTTGGAGTCTTGCCGCTTGCAGTCAAAAAGGTCTTGAGTAACACAAACGCAAAGAAGTAACGCACATTAAAATACTCAAAAAATATATGTAAACAAGCTGCAAGCAAGAACTACTCTAGCTCTAACCAGTTTGGCTCAGTGGATAGAGCGTCGGCCTGCAGACTGAGGGGTCCCAGGTTCGATTCCTGTCGAGGGCATGTACCTTGGTTACGGGCACATCCCCAATGGAGAGTATGCAGGAGGCGGCTGATCGATGTTTCTCTCTCGCCGATGTTTCTAACTCTCTATCCCTCTCCCTTCCTCTCTGTAAAAAATCAATAAAATATATTTTTTTTAAAAAAAAAAAGAACTACTCTATCACAATTTAAAATGGCACATAAATATACACAATGTTGAGTTTGACCAGGGAACCCTTTCCTAAAGGTAGTGATCAGCAACCAGCAACTCCGTTCATGTTGCCAAGTGGTTCAATTTCACCCACCCCTCTCCCTTGAGCACATAGGACCACTTTGTTTCTAAGTCAAAAGTGTACACAAGATAGGACTCCACAGTAAAGCAAATAAGTTTTAAATAAATATGCCAGAATCTAAAGCCAAAATGTGTGCTTTTTCCTTCAAAGCCATCAGCCTAGGACTGCGCACTTGGTCTGTGAGGCTGCCCTTTCTCAAAGCAGCACCAGAACTCCATTTGGGGGACGACCTTCACAGCTTACCACCTGTGCCTCTGAATACTCTTAAAGGGACCAACCTTTGTCATTAGAGATCAGAGCAGCCTTTTAGAATGAGCCAAAATATTCGAGCCAAGGTTGTTGATTAAAGTGAGTAACCAGCTTAGAAAACCACTTGGTATCAGAAATAACATTTGAATATAAATATGGAGATAGATTTTTCTTTCATTATTTACAAACTGCCTCTGACAGGTGATTTTGCTCATTTATGTACCGTTATAATTTTTTAATATAGTTTACCTGCAAAGTAAAATTTTTAAATCTGATTTCTACTACTTATCTAATGAGATCCGTAAGTGAAGAGAAGGAAGACCTCTTCTCCCGAAGCCCAAGGTCTTAGAATAAGAGCAGAGGTGTGCCACCAAAACTATTTGGATGTATTATGTCCATTTATTAAAAAAATTAATTTGGATTTTACAGAATCTTCCATTCCAACTTCAACAATACTGAACAACCTGGACTATCATCTCAGCCCAAGGGGGCATTCGTTACACTGAGAGATGAAA
The DNA here is from genome assembly GCA_004026665.1 of Murina feae. Lineage (NCBI taxonomy): Eukaryota > Metazoa > Chordata > Mammalia > Chiroptera > Vespertilionidae > Murina > Murina feae. Next base: position 10,844 of record PVJC01011916.1, on the reverse strand, counting down.
AGTGACAATATCCAGAAATTTTTTACTCTAAATATGATCGTTTTCTTATAGCATAGCAGTTAAAATATAATCAATGTTTTTCACTTTTTGCCTTTTAGAAAGTCTTGTATTCCTCTATAAGGTATTATTTTGCCCATCCCATAAGGCCAGTAAGCCTACTGAGGACTCTCTAAGGGCCCAGGAGATAAGGATGGAGGATTCCCTTGACTTTTTCAGAAATGTTACCACTATGGAACACTTCCAAAATCTTTTTTACATATTTTCTGTCAAGTTACAGAACACAGGGGTTGCAAAGCAATCTCTCACATTTCCCAGAAAATAAATACATCTGATTTGGAAAACTTAAATCAGCGAGATTGTGCAAATATTATTTGTAGCAGTTATTTCTTAAATAAATAAATACAATCCCTGAAAATCATTTTAAAACATCATTTCAAACGATACAAATAGAAATGTGACATGCATGGCATGGCTGTCTCTTTTACTTGTACCGCTTTACTGTTTCATATTCTGAGCAAACAGAGAGGCTATTTTCCCTCAAGGGTTCAGGAGGGCATACAATTTCATTTCTTCAGAAAATTGTTTCTCAAGATTTCAATCTTCTTAGCTGAAGATGACAAAACATAATATCAGAAACACTTATGCTTTTTATCTACTATATTTTCAAAGCATAAATAAAAGCTCAGTATGCATTTAAGACAGGTAGATGCAAACTTAAGATTAAATCACATACATATTGCAAAATGGTTTTATAATGTAAGAACATCTTAATTTTAAGACACTTACCAAAAGATCAATATAAAAACGAAGCCCTTTAAAATCATTTTGCATTGTCATTCTTATTTTACTCAGGTAGCATTCAATTTTCTAAATCTTGGGGTTAATGAAACAAGTAATAAAAAATTAAATTGGATTTTTAGGGAAAGGGATTCAAATGGACAGCATTCGGCTAAAGCTTCTTTTTCTATTTCTCTGCACTGTGGTGAGCACTATTTTGGATTTCAACCTCATTACACATCTATTCATAAAGCATGGTATAAAAACTTTAAATCTCAAATGTTTTAAGAATAAAACAAATCATGCATCTATGAAAAGATGAGCATAATGGCTTTCCTGTAGCGTGCCTAGTGCGCTTTTTGACTGGTCTTGCTCAGCATTAGCTGAGCAATTCCCATTAGCATTAATATGCTCTTAAGTTTCTACTGTCCTATCATTTAAGCAATAATTTGAGGATCAATTCAATTTCATGGGAATTTCGCTGTTCCAGGCCGGCTTTGCGGCTTTGTGACATACAGAAATTTAGTTGTTGAGACACTTAAAGTTTCATAGTCTTTTGTGGAGTAATCGGGCACATACATACCTGTATATACCCCTGATACACATGCCATTAAACTAATGTCATGGATGAAACCAGATACAAAATAAGGTAGCTTCTGAGGTATGGATACCATCAGCCCCTCACCTTCCTTCTCCCAGCTCCCAGCTCTCAGCTTGTGTGCAGACATCATAGTAAATAGGTCATCTAGCAAAACAGCAGGGTTGGTCCCTTAAGAGATTTAAGAGACACTTCAAGAATACTTGAGTCTCTATTCCATTCTGGTGGCTGATCTTGGGATAAGGAATTGCCTCTAGAAGGTCTCTAGTAAGATACCAATTTCTCATCTGAGAGAGTTATCAGCAATCATTAGCAGAGTTTCCTACATGCAGTAGGTGTTCAATATATGCTTATTGAATCGAAATAGCACCCATGAGACCACCCACGTGATTTGTCCAGTTAGTAATGAGCAGAAGCATCAGAGGACAGAACAAGCATCCTGAGTGCTGGGGTTTGGTTGGGCTGGGGCGGGGGGGCAGGAGGGAGAGAGCAGAACATTTACATCCCACCTGAAAATCCATAATTCTTATGTGAACTGAAAAGGTTTAGAAAGAGGCTTCATTGTGTGCTGAGCAAAGTATATTCTTAACACTATAAGGTATCTCAAGTGGTTGCAAGAAGGTTCAGAGAAGTCACTATTATGAGCTTATGCAGCATTTTATATATTCTCATTCATTGGAACTAGGAGAGGCCTGAGACATCAGAACATTACACTGAGACTGATAGGTTGTGAGACGTCTGAAATTTGATACTAGTAAACCTAGATCAGCAAGTCTCCTGGCTGATCTTGGAATCTCTTAGTGTTTTGATTTTTATAGATAATCCTGCTCCAAACTTAGTTTAGCTTCCCAGGACAAGCCCTGAAGATGATCAGTTATAACAACCACATATCATGAATTAAGAAAATGAAATAAACCTATTCTACTATAAGCAATATACTATGTGTTTCAAAAAAATATATGCATTCTGCAAAATCATAGGACCTATAGGAAAAATAAAGTTAGAAGCAGATCATGCAAAATTTGAGCAATTTTATAACAAAAACACCAACAAAAAGAATAATAAACTTAATAAAATATTTTCACGGTTTTAAAAAAAAAGTCATTTTAAATGACATTTTAAAAAATGTCTGATTTTAAAAAGACTGCTGTAAACAGAGGAATTTTTACCTTGGGGGAAAAAAAGATATATATTTTGCCACAATAATTAAAAAGAAAAAAAAAACACAGGATGAGAACCAAGATGGCAGCATAAGGCATATACCTGAATGCGCAGTCTCCCACAACCACATTAAAAAATACAACTATAAAGCCAAACAGCCATCCTCCAGAACCAAGGGAGTGGAAGCTTTACAACCAGAAGGCAAGATAAGGAGTGCATTGAGACTGAGAAGTTCCCAGCGCCAAAACAGAGAGGTATGGACTCACAGGAAACGGTGGTGGCGCGGTCAAACGGTGGCAGTTGCACCTGGGTCCGCGGCTTGGAAGAGGTTTATAAGCTCCAAGGTCACACTGAACGTGTTGCGGGCAGTCTGGCATCAGGGCAGAAGACGACAGTGGCGTTCTAGCAGAGATGTTTGCAGCAATCGCTGACACGGAGCTCCGAGACTCAGGGACTCAGGGGCGAGCAGACACCAAGGCATGGAGACGCCAAAACGGGGAAAAGCCATGTAGCCAGCTGAGAGGCAGCCATCATGGGTTGCTCCGCCCTGGTGATTCTGAGACCCCGCCCCACCCAATTTACAACCCCACCCAAGCTGTGTGCCTATCTGCCTGTAGCCTAACCTAACAGACTGCAGCTGGGACAGAGATCTCCAAAAATTCCAAACCCCAAACAACCAGGAGAAAGGCCTGGAGGTCATTTCCTTTCAGTTACACCAACAGCAATCAAGACTTAACTACAACAAGATTATGTACCCAGCCCTCAAAGGCGTACACCAAGAGTGTTCACCCAGGTGATTGGGGAGGCTGAATCACTGGGCCCTAGCACAGAAAGCCACTCTATCAACACAGGGAAGCAGCAAAAATGCAGAGACAAAGAAACAGATCACAAATGACAGAAATGGAGGAAAGCAAATGACTGGATATAGAGTTCAAAATCACAGTTATAAAACTACTCAAAAATCTTCTACAAACCTCCAAGGAACTGAGACCATCCAGGATCTTAATGAGAATGCCAAAAAAAAAATAGAAAAGGACCAATCAGAAATTAAGCATACACTGATTGAAATAAGAATAATATGCAGAGATCCAACAGCAGACTAGAGGATCACAAGAATCAAGTCAAAGATATGAAACACAAAAAAGCAAAAAACACCCAACCAGAAAAGCAAAAAGAAAAAGGAATTCAAAAAGATGAAGATAATGTAAGGAGCCTCTGGGACAACTTCAAGCATACCAACATCAGAATTATAGAGATGCCAGAAGAAGAGAAAGAGCAAGATACTGAAAGCCTGTTTGAAGAAATAATGACAGAAAACTTCCCCCACCTGGTGAAAGAAGTAGACTTACAAGTCCAGGAAGCGCAGAGAAACCCAAACAAAAGGAATCCAAGGAGGACCACACCAAGACACATCATAATTAAAATGCCAAGGGAAAAAGACAAAGAGAATCTTAAAAGCAGCAAGAGAAAAAGTTAGTTACCTACAAGGGAGTGCCCATACAACTGTCAGCTGATTTCTCAACAGAAACCATGCAGGCCAGAAGGAAGTGGCAAGAAGTATTCAAAGTGATGAATAGCAAGAACTTACAACCAAGATTACTCTACCCAGCAAAGCTATCGTGTAAAATTGAAGGTCAAATTAAAAGCTTCACAGATAAGAAAAAGTTAAAGGAGTTCATCACTACCAAACCAGGATTATTTGAAATGCTGAAGGGCATTCTTTAAGAAGAGGAAGAAGAAGAAAAAGATAAAGATAAAAATTATGAACAACAAAGTGACAACAAATACATATCTATCAACCAGTGAATATAACAATTAAATCAATAGAAATATCTGATGAACAGAATATATTGGTGAATAGAAGTAAGGGCATAGAAAGGGAATGGACTAATAATTCTCAGGGGGAAGGGGGTGTGAGGGGTATTGGAAGAGACTGGACAAAAATCCTACATCTATGGATGAAGACAGTGGTGGGAGTAAGGATCTGGGTGGTGGGTGGGGACCAAGTAGAGGGGAACTATGGGGGTTAAAAAAAGGAATATCTGTAATAATCTGAACAATAAAGATTTATTTTTTTAAAAAGCAGAGAGAGAGAGAGGATAGCTTGATGGAAGACATAAAAAGGACTGAGGCTGCTGGTTTTTGGAGACAAGAACGAAATACCCAAAGATGAGAGAGACTCACACAATAAGACAAAGCACATGGTCAAACTGTTCATAGGACAGTCTGTTCCTTAACTTAGTTTGCATGTTTGTTCTATATTCTATGTTCTTCCACAGTTTGCTGCATTCGGCTGTTGTTTGGTGATGCTGGCCTCATTCTCCTATTGACCAGTTTTATGAGAGCTAACTCATGCTACAGAAACATACTACAGACTCTACTTGGAAAGCTATTGCCCACATGTTGACGTGGTATTTTGTGAGAAAACATAAGACACATAACTGTCTTGTATGTATTGCTCCTTTAACAATCTGGAAGCAAAAACCTAACCTATATAACCTCCAAAACCTACCTAGCTCTTCCATGTCAGGAATATTCAATTCTGGAGGCTCCATAGCAATTTAATTTCTTAGTGAAAGGTAAATGATAATATCTGTAGATGATAAAGATATAGTTAACAATAAATGTAGGTACTGACCATAGCCCAGTACCTCAAATACAAGAGGAAGTTTCCATAAAGATGGGATGATTTTAAAATTTCTTTAAACAAGAGAGCTCAGTCTAACAAGAGGACAGCTAATCAGGTCATCCATAAGGGAGTCTCTATGCCTTTAGGAAACAGGTGGCCAAAGTATATCATGGTTTTTACATCCAGGAAAAATCCCTTCATTTATCGACCTTTAAAGACACATTCATAGTAGTCAACACTCTCTACCCTTTGGGATTGTTTAATCAATAAATGTCCAACAGACTGTATTGTACTCTATTGCGTTTCACTGAAAAAATTTACCCAGACCTCTTTTAGGCCCTTCTCAATGCTAAACAGCTCCTTCTTTTAATCTGCTTTATTCAGCACAATATATGAAACAAAATAAAGTCAGTGGCTGACTTCCATAACTGCCTTTGTTTTACCTTGTTGCCCCCTCCAGCCCTATTTGAATAGCACTACATCCCCTTCACATTCCATTCTTAATAAGGTTATTTACCTCACATACACAATGGGACACTACTATATGTAGTAAATGCTCTTCTCTGAGATATGTCTGAGAGGGCAGCCTATTCAACTAGTAAAAGGATTAACCCAACTGAGTGTTCTTAAGGCTGGACACAATATTTATGCTAAGCTTTCAATTACTTAAGAGATGTCACAATATCTCACAGAGGAGTTTACATTTACATATACTAGTACATCAACCTTAAAAATAGCCCCTCATCAACTTTTCTAAATGGCTAGTAAAGAAATAACATTTGTTACTACATATGTATTGCTCTTGCATATGTGTGAAATACAGGTGTACTAATAATGCAAACTGGGAAGTAAAAAATATAATTTTAATGCATTAGTATTACTATTAATTATGCGTGCTAATAAAATACATGGAGGTACAATCCATATAGACCCTTCAAGTTTCCTTTTAGCTGATAATTGTTCTTTTCTCCTCACAAAACTTTTTAACATAAGTAATAACACTAACTACCTTCATTGCAACTTTTTATATTCTTATCCCAGGTGGGAAAGAGTAACAAACAGAGAAATGGCCAAAAGTCTAGAAACAGAATATGGATGAGGAAAAAGCAAATGGCTTGGCTATTCCACCATTTGGACAATATATTTGGCTTTACTTCATCAATAGGGCTGTGGTAGAGGTGAGGGGGGAGGTGGTTGGTGGTTGGGCAAAAAAATTTCAGTGACTTTTTTAGGCTATATAGGTCAAATGCTTATACTGCATCCAAAGTAATATGAAAAAGAATTTCCATAAATCTTTTTTCCTCTAAAATCCAGTTAACATTTGCATTATGACACATCTTACTCTCAGATTCTCTTGCACATCATTACCTAGTCTGCTTGATTAAATGTTTTACTGACCTAAAAAGGATTTGTTTATAGTGGTAGCCAAGGCACTGGAGAGCAGATCTCTTAAGTCAAAACAATTTGGACTCGAGTCTCTGGAAAGGAGTAACTGAAAGGAGAATCTCCTCTTGGACATAAACCATCTTGCCCATGTCTCTTGAAAAAGTCCCAGGAAAATTTAGCCTATTTACTCATGTTCTGAAGCTTATGGATTATTCTAAAGAATTCAAATATTTACTGATACCCTAACAACCGCTAGGTATGGGAATAGAGCAAAAAGCAAAACATTCAGAAATTCCTGGCAACATGGATTGCTTTCTACTGGGGGAAGGGGTACAATAAAAAAGATGTTAGATGGTAATTAGCATTGCTATTGAATGTTAGTGATAATAGAGAAATTGTAGACAATATTAATGGAGAAAAAAGCAGGAAAGGGATATTTTAAGGAGGGTGTTGTTAGGTCAGGGAAAGCAAGTTGATATTTGAGTAGGGAACTGTTGAAGTGACTGGAAGCAACAGGCTAGCCCACTTCCTCTTCACTCTCCTGAGAGGGCCTGATCACACAGCCCCAAACTACTTCCTTACCTGCCTTACCAAACATCTGGCAATAATGTTTGACAGCAAAACGTGTTGGCAGAAGTTTATATAGAAAGCATACTCTTTGTGAAAACACCGCCACAATGCATGAATTACATATAATAAACAGGAGTCGTGAAAACTACCCAGAAAAGCCACGAGAACTAAGGGAATCATTGATACCCACCCCAGTTTCAATAGGAAGACATACCAAGTACTGGTATGCAAGTGCTGAGTACACACAGGCTGATCACAAAGGAAGGAAGAAGAGAAGGGCCAGACAAGGCGGCTGACTAGTATGGGATCCTTTGTGGCACCAGGGCCTCTTGCCAAAGGGTAAGCGGAGAAAGGGAGCTGCTCATCAGTGCCTGAATGTCCAGGGAAAGACCACCACGACGGGAATGGTCATCCCCTCCCCTTCCTGGCTTCAATAGCAGATCTAGAAACACAAGGAAAACCAAAATGGAGGTTTCTTCACTCCATTCCAGAATCCCAAATTTCAGAGAAGATAAGCATCAATATCAAGGGCACAGGGTCCTGCTAAGAAACAATTCAATCCAAGAAACATGCCCTGAAACCATACCGTGGGCCAAGCACTTTTCTGAGTGGAGAGCAGACACTATCTAATTCACAATTAGTCCCTCAGTGAATGTACAGTCCAGAAAGAAGACTACATCCTTTGCATAAACCAAACCAACATTTAACATGTGCTTAGAAAAACAAGAAATATTAGTTATTTTTCAGTGCTTTCACTGAAAATCTCATTGGAAAGACTAGTTTTTTATATATTTATGTGCATATTGATTTCAGAGAGGAAGAGATAGGAAGAGAAATAGTAACATCAATGATGAGAGAGAATCATTCATTGGCTGTTTCCTTCATGCCTCCCACTGGGGATCGAGCCTGCAAGCCAGGAATGTGCCCTCACCAGAAATCAAACCATGACCTCCTGATTCATAGGTCGATGCTCAACGACTGAGCTATACCGGCCAGGATGGAAAGATTAATTTTTTAAATGGCACAGAATCAAAGAATTTAGATGCTGGTTTTATAAATTCACTTAGTATCAAGAACAGAAGTATAATTTGTACAAAGCAACTTATAATCATCTTTTCTGCTGTTGTCACAAATCAACTCAACTCTGCATGGTACCCCAAAAGACACAGCCAACAGTGAAAGTGGAGTGAATGCAAACTGCACCTTACCAAGTAGAGGAGAAGCCAGCAAGTATTACAGTATTCTTTTTTCAGCTCCTAAAATAACTAGAGGCCCAGTGCATGAAAATTCATGCATGGGGGGAGGGAGTGCTCAACCTGAGGAGCAGGCCTAAGCTGACATCCCTAGCACTGCCACAGAGGTGGGAGAGGCTCCTGCTACCGCCGCAATGCTGGCCAGCCATGAGTGTGTTTCTGGCTGAGCTGCTTTCCCCCTATAGAAGTAACTGACCACTAAGGGGCAGCTCCTGCTTTGAGTGTCTGCCCCCTGGTGGTCAGTGTGCATCATAGTGACCAGTTGTTCCACTATTGGGGTCAATTTGCATATTACCCTTTTATTATATAGGATAGTTAACATCTCTAATAGTGTTTCACAAAACTAGTGCAACCTAAAGAGTGGTCATTTTACTAAAAGGGTTCTTCAAGATAGTCTTCAGAATATTTAAACAAAAATGTTACTATGGAACATTTTTACAGGATATTTTAATCATTTAAAGTATACAAGGTAAAGACAGTGTTGCTAACAAAGAACCAACTTTAATAAATGAATAAGACTGGAGGTGGTGGGATACAGTGAAACATTTATGGATCAACCTAGGTTCAAATCCTCCCTTTGCCACTTACTAGCTGTGTGACCTTAGATGAGCTAATGAATTTCAGATTCCTTACCTATAGGATGGAGATGAAAATGACCCATTTCAAAGAATTCTTCTAAGGATCAGATGATATTGTGTATATGAGATGTCTCACAGCAGGTTGAGTAAGCCAGGACAAGTGGAACAGGGAAATTGAGACAGGTAGCTGAACTGGCAGAGCAATTTGCAGAGATACAGAAGGTCACCTACCTAGATAACATCCAGAGCTCAGTTGTATTTCAGCTCCAGATCCAGAAAAGCAGCAAAACCAGGTGGGCAACACCAGGACCAGCTGCAATGACTAACGACCCCCTGACACTGACCAATCAGTGAGGATCATAGCCCCGAGGAAGCACACCTAGAGGGCTAATTAGTATTCTGCTGACACCCTCCCTGAGACCTCCTCTAAGATCCTGGCCTCCTACCTTCGAGAAAGAGAAAGACTCTGAGAAAGAGACAAAGGATGTAACCCATGCTTTCCCTCTGGGGAGCAACCTCCACCATTCCCTTTGCCCTCTGATTCGTCCACCTCTTCCCCCACAGGCATGCATCTCCCCTAAAGGACCCCATGACACTTGCAACCTGGGGAGCAATGGGCAGCAGCAGCATGCAGGCTAGGCCCCTGAACCTGGTCCCAAGGCCCCGTTTTTTCTGACTAGGCTTTCCTGTTGCTTCGTCTATGCTAAGCCCTTTCTTGTTTTACTGTCCCAGCTTTAATAAGTGTTCCCTCATAGTCACCTGGACTCATGTTGAGAAATTTTTCCTGCACAAAGTCAAGAACCCACACACTACTGGCTGGTCCTGACCCACCACGGGTCAGGTCCCCTCTCTGATAGCATTATGATTTCCCCAGTAGGAGACCAGTAAGCAAAACAGTATTTTTTTTTTCAGTATATCAGAGTAGCCCCAGATACTAGTATACATAAATTGGTCACAAGACAATGGTGGACCAAACTTGCACTAAAATGCATTACTGCAGACTGTCAAACCTCAGAGGGAAGGTAGGGGAGAGTGGAGGTAAGAGGGAGAGATCAAACAAAGGATTTGTATGCATGCATATAAGCCTAACCAATAGACACAGACACCAGGGTGGTGAGGGCATGGGGGGGGGGGGCAGGGGAGTAATGGGAGAATAAGGACACATATGTAATACCTTAATCAATAAAGACATTTTTTAAAAAGTATAGACAACTTGCAAACGCCCTATAAAAAATTTTAAAAATAAAATAAAATGCATTACTGTGCACTGTAATTTCTAAATGCACTGTGATTTCTAAATGTGTATCAGAACCCAGATTTAGGGAATTGCTGGAACATCCATTAGAAGCAGTCTCAGTATGAACTTAGTTGTAAGATTTCCAAAGAAATATATTAAGGGGACATCAAAGATTATGGTGATATATTGTGTATAACAAAGCTACTACTTATTATAAGACAAAACATTTGATTCATTCTTTTTGATTAAAGAAGTTAATGGGCTGTGTACGCCTATATATGTGCTTATAAAAGGAGATGGAGAAAAGATGTACGTGGGGGCGAGGAGGGGGTTCCATACCACTCTACAAGCTGTGAGCACTTTGAATTGCAATAAATAAATAAATTTAAGCTTCTCAGACTTCTTCCTAACTTTTAAGTTCATATCATTCATAAGCCATTCATCTTCCTTCTTTATTCCAAGGTAAGAAAGGCCCCTTTATTTTTACTGCCCAGACACTCACTTTTTTTCTCTTCATTTTATTTATTTTTTTTCTATATCATGTGTACATTTTATTTTTTTTTAATTTATCTTTATTGTTCAGATTATTACAATTGTTCCTCTTTTTTCCCCCATAGCTCCCCTCCTCCCAGTTCCCACCCCAACTTCTGTCCTT